>APFE030324357.1:4513-60756 GCA_000404065.3 Pinus taeda | reverse complement strand
CACCCGGTCCGGACCTTGGTACAGCTCCTTTTCCGTTTGGAATGGTGGCTCCGACTGGAGATAACGGGACCAGTTTCCCGATAATGAGATAAAAAGGGATGGATGGGTGATGAATAAATTGCTTAACTGATAGGCGAATGACTTATTTTATTGACAAAAATAGGGAAACTAATACTAATCCCGGGAACAACTTATTCATTCAGAATGTAGCGTTAAATGATCTTTATCTATTTATCAGGCATATAGATGACTCTGTACAATAGATAAAAGATGTTCAATCATTCAAAGATTGCTTCACATGAATAGTCACAATGAAGCGATACATACAGATTACTACATTCACTGTTCATATCATCGATACATATACGTCTGAAAGGAGAGCATGCGATAAACAACCAATAGTGGAATGCATAAGCAATGCTGTGAAAAACACACATATATATAAGCGATAATAGCAAGAGCGATTTCAATAACAATTCATATAACGAAAAAGAATACAGACGCAGATAATAGTACCATGTGAGCTGTAGATCGATCCGAAATATCAATCGCTATTCAAAATTCCTTCTTCAACACAGAAATGCTTTCAAACAATGACAATAGTGCACATTTGCATAAAAGCCTTCCTCATCAAATTCGGAATAATTGGTCAAGTTTCATAAAAGAATATCCCTGAAGTACAATAGTGCAGCTTCAGGGTTTAAGTCATATACAAAACTTTTATGACCCTTTCTAAATGCATGAAAGGGTCTTTAAATACTACTAAACTAAAAAGATCTATGAAACAAAATCCTACTAAATTGGTATCAGTAAATCTAGTCTACTTCTCAGGGGCGATCTGGCAGTCGGTAAAATGAGTCATGCCTCAAGTTGCTTGCCCTTAAAACTTAGCTGACTTATCGCGAGCATTGGTTCTAGTTCTGGTGGTTTGTTGAGGCGTAAACTGAATTGGGCGGCGAAGGTGGCATCCTGGATGTTAGGTACAATATAACTGACAACATCGGTTAGGCACTTCAAGATGGCTCTTTTGCTGTATGGTTTGATTAAAAAGAACCAATACGCATCCCATGTCAGACTGTTGACTCCAACGATCAATCTTGCGCTTTTCTCCAAGTCCGGATAGCATGAATGCTCCAATATATTTGTTGTTGTTAATCGACCTGGAGTACATTGGGAAATTATGTTAGATAAATACAATGTATTCTTTACTAATTCAACCAAATTTCCACTGATTTTCCTGCATCTGGAAGTTACTCTTTCTGCTTTCATCAGTTGTGATTGCCATTCTGTGAACAATATTTCTTTGTGCGATTCTAGAATTCTTGGTAGATTAGCTGCCTGACCTACATCTGAATCCTGCCATTCTATAAAGTTTGTCAGTGTTTCCTCTGCCTGATCCAAGTCGGCTCTTGCTTTGTCTACCTTTTCGCTTATAGATGCTGACAATTCGCACAATGGTTCTGCTCGTATGAGATGTTGACATAACAGCTTAACCTGATTAATTAATCCCTTATTTAGCTGGAGCTCTTCTGCTTTAAACTCATCTATCTTAGGGAGATTTTTCGTTTGCTCAATTTGAGTGGTCAATTGAGTGATTTGTTCATCTTTTTCTTTTATTGCTCCCTCAGTCGATATTCTTAACTGCTCCAGTGTCGCTGATAGCTCCTTCTGCCGTTGTATTGCGCCTTCATCTATCCTCTGTTTTTGCTCTTGTAATTGCTTGACTAGCATGTTATTGTTCTGCTGCTGTACTAACAATTCTTTCTCGGCATGCTCTACCCTCTGCTGTACTTCTATTAGTTTCGCCTGTAGTGAAGAGATATCCTGATCCTTTACTTTCAACAAATTGCTCACCTCCGTTGCTTTATCAATAGTCGCTGCTGAATATGCTCCAGCGAACTGTGATAGCTTGGTTAAGTCATCGGATGGGTTGAATTCCTCTTTCCATACAACATTGCCCGTTACTGTTGATTCAGGGAATGGGGAAGATTGATCAGTTCTTCTCCTTTTCCTCTGTCGCTTTACGAAGGCTTTATGCTTGGGGCTGTAAAATATATCTAAAGGGGGGATTTCTTCAATTTGTAAAATGATCTCCCCCGTAGGATCTTTAGGGATTATCTCTAATCCTTTTGTTTTGGGTAGGCCGCTGGTTTCACCTAAAACCGGTTTCGATGTCACTTCCTGTGTATCGCCTTCCTTTGAAACCTCATCAGCTTTTGAGCACTCTAAGTTATTGATGATTGTACTGAATTGATTCCATTGTTGGAGCAAATTCGGATCAACTAATGGATCCTGGTTACCCTTAGAGCTGCTCTCCTCTTGGGTCTTTTCTTGGGTTTCTTCTTGTTGGTGTGCATTTTCCTGAGTTACCTCCTGACTTTGGCTATGCATCTCCTCCTGCTATTTTGATGTAGTAGGAGGTGGTGTATTATGTCGCTGTTCAGACTCGCTTGACCTGGTGGCTGTTGGTACAGTTGCTAACAGGTCTAGAGGCAAAGTTTGCAACCTCTGTTCTCTAATTCTGTTAAACTCAACTAGCCCTTCATCGTTATAAACATTTCAGGCAAGGGACTTGACTTGATAAAATGATTCAACTGATACGAACAAGTCATCGAATTTGTCTTCTTTGTGCTCGACCTTGGCCAATTTGGCTTGGTCGAGCGCATTGTAAGCGATTTTTCTTGGATCATACTGCCTCCTTGGCAGAGTAGCCAGGGTGAGAAAATTCATTTTCCCGGCTTCCTTCTCTGCATGCTTGATGTCATGCAGTGTATACATTCCAATTCGCAATGGAAAAGAAGGCCAAACATGTTTTTTAGCCCTTTTCAGGGTTTGGGTAACCCCTTCAGCACTGATTTGATAAGCTACCTCCCTGGAAAGTAACTTATCAGGGACGTAGAGTGGTAGCACATGTGGCTTAGCCTGACTGCCAAAAACTCTGATATAAATGAATTTCTCCTCCCCAAACCAACTCGCTACTGTCGTCAAATCTATAGCTGCTTGCTCGGATATTTTAGGGGCAGGCTTATTAAAAATCAAATAATGAATTGATAACATAAAACCGTTGCAGATTTGGTACAGGTGGTGCTTATAACTGGTCTTCCAAAGTTTTCGATGATATATGTGAATGGGTGTGGGGTCTTGCGACGTCCACCTCCATCCCAGTACAGGAAATTCAAAATTAAAACACAACACATCCATAATATATGCACTATAGTAAAATGGCAGAATAACCCTTTCTGCGACACAATAGTCAGACCTGAAGTCAAGAATGGCTTTGGCTAACTTGTCGGACAATATGACTGCCCAGTCCATGATTTCTCCACTGCATGCTACCTCAATTAGGGGGACCATTTCTATGGTGATATTGGCAGAGTCATGCAATCCCCATAGCCTACATATCATAATTCCAGCATAACAGTAAGGTGAACATAGGGAGTCAACTGAGTACTTACCCAAGGTTTCACGCTTGTGTTTTGCTGGATTCTGTCTCCAGCCTCGGATAGGTTCAGATTTAGTCTCGTTTTCTTCTCGAAACTTCTCCAAAAATGCAGCATTGTACTTCTTCTCTTCTCATGGCAGGTGATACATTAGCTTTAGGTCTTCAGTTCGAAACGAACCGAAAACCCTCCCATCCGTAGATTCAAATAGTCTATCGATAATTGGGAGCTCTTGGAGTGCCCACCTTACTACATCTGTGTAAGGAAGAACCTGTTCTCGAGCTGCTATTCTGTGTAGGAAGGAATCAACCAAGTATTTTAGATTGGCATCAGACTTGCTGGTATTGTCGCATAAAATCTCCACTTCAGTCACCATTGGCCCTTCGGCCTCAATCAAATTATAGGTCCCCTGCCAAGTGGTCTTGGGAAGTCCCAAGCATGTTGTATCTGATATTAGTCATTTGTTCTTCCCAGTTGGATCAACTACAGTTAGCGCTGCGGCTGGCGGAGCAGTAGGCATTGTAGTCTTCTTGGATTTCTTTCCCATTCCACTTTCTTCTGTTTCTGTGAAAGAATTCTGCGCAGAATAAAAGATGAGTGCAACACATGCAACAATATCATGAATCGAATAGAATGAAGTATATATATATCTTGGCGCATTCACATTAATTAATCGACTTAAGGTGGCCTTAGGAGCAAATACGTGGATGGCTTCAAGCTTGTTTTTCTTATTAAATGGTCATTATGGCCTGTCAGTCTTATTAATTACAATTGCTTCGATTAATGGATAAATGATTTATTTGAAGCATGTTGAGGGAGATTTGGCGGTTTGAACATGGATGAGCGGCTTTTCCAAAGGATATGGCCTTAATTACGAATAAATCAAATCAAACTGCCTTTATGACTGTTACCTTGATAGATGTGCCATTTACCTTTTGCGAAATCGGGAATCGGGGAAATGTTTAAGTTGTTGCATTGGTTTTTGTTGGAATCCCCGATCGCCGATATCTGATATCGCATCGCGTCGGGTATCGTTGGTAGTGCCGCTTAGGATTGAGGGCATGGTGAATCACCGATTGCCGATAGCGATATCGCATCGCATCGGATGAGGAGAAGCTTAGTTGCGCTTTAGATGTTATCGCCGATTGCCGATTGCCGATTTCGCATCGCATTGTAGCAAGGCTCATTACTTCGTGTTACTTTATGTTTTGCCGATATCCAATAGCGATTTCGCGTCGGCGAAAACCAATATGTCCCTTACATTGTATTTTCCTTGTCATTGTGATATGCGATCTTGCGATCGCTTTATCGCAATGATAAAGGTAAATCGTTTTATATCGGGGTTTTTTGATTGGTTTTATTAAAAAGCCTCTTTGCGAAATAGAACTTTAAATTGATACCAATTTGAAACAAAAATTAAAAAGGGACCCATTTCACATTATATTTTTTGGAATTTTAATGATATGAAATGGGGGGGTTGTTGTAGGGCACAACAAGTCTTTAATTTTTATTTTTACATACTTTAAATCATGTTCACAGGTCACAATGTAAGACAATGCATACTTATGTGCAACTATTAATGGTATTCTTTGCGTATGCATAGATATCAATAAGGGAACTACCCAGGTAGCCAAAATCAAGGTTTTGTACCATAGGATCTAGAAATTCCACTTTCTTGGGAATGTTTTAGATTCAAACTTTGCAGGAGAATGCTCTCGGACATATTTGTGGATAGCAAGAGATCCAAACCAATGGTCATTTACCTAATGCGACAACATGACGCGTAACAGGAGGAAAACTAGGAAATGGAAAAGGTCCATTCCCTAATTATGTGTTCAAGGTGGAAACATATCCATCTCCAAATGAAATCCCCTACAAGGGGGATGAAGAAATTTCCATGGTTGGCATGGATGAAAGGATGGTGGACAAGAAGACATACAAGATTGTGGAAATTCTAACCGAGGCATCCCAAAAGAGAAGTCACGAGCTTAAGAAGTAGAAGGTTGGGTGTTCCCACTTAGAAAAAGAGTGGAAGTAGAGACAATAGCTACTGAAAATGCTTGAGAAGTAGAGATAGTGGAGAAATAAGGAAAGGTTCCTCCCCCACTAACAATAGAATACAATGTGTGAACACATGTCGATTCAGTAGTTGTACTAGTGTTTCTCACATTTGCGATCATGAAAGAAGGAGAGGAGAGAGGAGTACTTTGAACCAATGACATTACAAAATATGCATTAAGAGGATGGTCCCCTATAAGGGGATTTATATTAAGCCCAAAATTATCTAGTATATTCCGAACTAAAACAACTTCTAAGTCTTCTAAAGACCTAGACTAAAATAGAATTTGGCTTAGAAGATGACTATCGAAATCATAAAGAAACCCTTATGATTTGAGCTCATCCTCTGGCAATGATCCCTATGAGAGATGGTTTACTTTTGGAGCATGAAGTTGAAGTGGATAAAAAACTAGAAAAATATTGCCTATGCCTTTTGCTTGAAGGCTCAACACTCATGGGGGAAATCCCATGAAGCCTACTAGATTAGTGAATTGTTCAGTCAACCAATTTGGAAAAAGAAAATAAAAAAGTACCAATCACTTTAAGGAAATCTAGGAGAAAATAAAACTAAAATAAAATGATCTAGAAGATATTAAATAAGAAAACAACTTTCAAGTATTTTGCAGTCTTGGTAATTAGGGATAGACACCAAAATATAAGAAAGTAGATAAGTGGCCTTTTGAAGGTAATTTTGGGATGATGAGGGTTAAATTCGTGTCGGGAAATGTAACAAAAATAGTTACATTAACCTCTTGAAAATAGATTTAACTGGTACAAGCACCCTCACTTTGCAAGGCACCCTCCATGAGCACTACAATAGTGATAAAATGTTTGCCTCATGTATAGTAGGTTTCCCCCTGACAATCACCTAAGAAGTCCCAGTTGTAGAAATTCCTTGTAGATTCAAACTACAGATTGTAAAATAATAAAACAATTGACTTGAATCTACTTACCTATCATTGGAAACAATAAACGATCGATGAAATCACAAAGAATAAAAGGGAAATAATTCAATCACACATAACACAATAATTTCTTGAAGAAAGCCACAACTAAAAGACCTCCGCTATTTGAATATTGCATTAATCAGAAAATATGAGAAGATTACAATGCTTTGCTCAAACCTGAGCAACCTCTGCACTATATTAATCTATCTCACTACTTCCCAAACAAGCCCAAGCCAATACTTTGATAATTTTTCTGACTGCCAAGAACATATTTCCTTGTGTAGTTTCCTAGGGAATTAACCCATATTTAATTGGGAAATTCCTCAATTTTTAATTGTGCAATCCTCATAGGGCTTCCTATGATTGCATGCACCACATGTACAATTTAGATGATTATACAACGAATAGTACGTTGTCCCTAAACTCCAATCTCAACTGGGTCTTTCTTTAATCAAATATGCATTAATTAATTATGAGTGAATATTCAGTTCACTAGTTAATAACTACTGGTTACAAACCACTACTGTAGGTTACACCCCACTACTAGATCTCCCACTAATTCCTCCATCAGTTGGAACTAGTCTAACTTACTTTAACTCAGTTAAACTAAATGAAATAATTCGAACTCAAAATAAACTCAACCAGGGCTCCTAAAAGGTAGGAACCACTCTACATGACTCAAGTTAGACCCTCAACTTGAATTAACTAAGTCAACTAAGTCAAATTAACTTGGTTAACTATTACAAGTTGCCATGAGATGTGGAATTACAATTTAATTCCTAATTTAAGTCAAGGACAAAATTAAATTAGGATTTTCTTTCTTGATACTATTTTAACATTTCTTGTTGCTATTTTCAACACACTCTCTCAACAATAAATGAATTCAAATCTATCTCAATCTGGTACCTTTGGAATGTTCTGCATGTAACTATTGTCATTGTTGTTGTTGCTACTGCAACTAAAAAGAATCCAAACAAAATAAATTGAATCAACTATGTCTCCAACTTTCTACTAGGAAACCTATGTTGCTCCTGAATCTGTTACTGATCATCCTGCTCTGTTATCAACACTTCTCTACGCTCCTTAGTATATCACTGACATTGATCCTCCTACTACTGAATACTATGGGCCCCCCATAGCAAGGTAATGATCCATGAGATAAAAAAACACCTTAATGGATCCTACCCAATTTTTGAAACTCTTGGACTAAGGTTTCATATCGCCCCACCTCCCACCTAGAGGTATGGTTATATGTGCTCCTTCTTCCCACTTGGCATGAAACTCCCCCTATTGGAGGTATTTGCATTAATGTATGTCTCCATTCAATCTCCTCTCTACTTCTCTAATTGTGGGTACACCACAACTTACTAAGGCTACTTCTGAGGTTGCATGTTGAGAGGTAATTTATGCTCCCTCTCAAATACCAAGTCTCTAACCTTTGCCTTGGTAATAAAGGATTTTAATGAATATTGTACCTTAATTGGATACAGGTTCTTGAATCGCACACTGATTTGTTTCACCTGTCCCATGGTGATGTTTCTAAGGAAAATCTTTCCTTTGCTAAAAATCACATCATCGTCACTATCTTCCAATACCGCGATGAAAAAAAGAATCTTCTTTAGTCATGGAACATACATCACATTTGTGAGTTTGAGAGGGGAGCCAAACTTCCTTTGAAAAGTAACTGTATTGATGTCAATCATGCTATACCTCCCATCATCTCCAAATTTTATGTTCTTCTTTAGATCTTTCTCCTAAAAGTCAATGAAGAGATCTCTATTTCCCATCATATGGAACAATGCACCACTGTCGAGATACCACATGATTCCCATTAGAGTGCTTGCCATGCATGTAATGAGAGTGAAATCAAGTTAAAATTGTGAAGCTAGAGCTTCACCTACTGCTGCTAGTGCATGCTCATTTTTTCTTGCTTTCTTCTATGGGAATTTTGTGGCATACTGCCAAAACTCATGATAGTGAAAACACTTTATGTTAGACAAGTCCTTCTTCTTTCCACCCTCCTTACCTTGGGACTTGTTTCCCTTGGATTTATTTTCCTTGTTGACTAATGCAAAGTACTCTTCCACTTCTTTAGATGAGGTCCCATCTCTGGTGTTCCGCCAAAACTCTTCTTGCACCAAGTTGGACCACAACTGCTCCCACTATGGTATCTTCTCCACTCCATTAACTGAGTCATGGTAAATGTGCCAGCTCTTGGGAAGTCATAGAAGTGCTAAGCTTAGCAGATCGTATTCACGAACTATAACACTGACACTTCCAAGCTCATCTTGACATTAGGTGAACTTGGTCAAGTATTTTGGTATTATGTCGCCCTTCTCCATCTTGATTTTTATGAGCTTGTCCTTCAGTGCCAGGATCTTGCAGTTACTTCTATTTTGTTACATGTCAATCAAGGCCTTCCACATTGTAAATTGAGTTTCCTTACCATGGAAGTTCGAGACAATATGATCTTGAACTATTTTTAGGATTATCCTTCTTGTCTTTGCCAAACACTTTCTCCACTCTTCCAGATCCTGAGCATTAGTTGGCTTAGGAATATATTTGTCTATGAATTTATTAATCTTTTTTTCTTCCAACACTACCTCCATCCTTTCATTCCAAGTAATATAGTTTGAATTACCTTGAAGGGCATACTCGAGTCTCAATCTATAGAATGACATCCTGTTGGCTCTAATGTATGATACTACAAATTCGATTTCTCCTAAAAAAGACAAACTCATATTCTCCTCTTCTATAGTGATTTCATCTCCTATTCCATGTAAATATTTCTACAAATCTAGCTCTAATACCATGTAGAAAATCCTTGTAGATTCAAACTGTATATTGGAATATGCTAAAATAATTTACCTAAATCTACTCTACTGACCAATGAAACCAAAAAATGATCGATGACATCATGGAGCATAAAAGAGAAAGAATTCAATCATACATAACACAATAATTTTGTATGTATTTCATTAATAATAAAATATGAGAAGATTACAAATATTTTCTCAAACCCAAGCAACCTTTGCACTATGTCAATCTATCTCATTTCTTCCTAGACAATCTCAAAATAATGCTTAGCCAATTCTGCTACCTTCCAATCTCCTATTTCATTGTGTAATTTCCTAGGGAATTATCCCATATTTAATTGGGAAATTCCTCAATTATGAATTGTGCAATCCTCATAGGCCTTCCTTTGATTGCATTCACCACTTGTAAAATTTAGATGATTATACAACTGATAATACATTGTCCCTGAACTCCAATATCAACTCAGGCTTTCTATGAAATGACATGCATGAGTTAATTATGAGTGAAAATTCAATTTACTGGATGATCACTGTTGGTTACACCCCACTATTGAAATTTACACCCCACTACTAGATGTCCCATTAATTCCTCCATCAGTTCGAACTAGTTTAACTGACTTTAATTCAGCTAAAATCAATTAAATAATTACAACTCAAAATAAACTCAAGCAGGGATCTTAAAAAGTAGGAACCACTCTACATGAATCAATTTAGACCCTTAACTTGACTTAACTGAGCCAACTAAGTAAAATTAAATTAGTTAACTATTACAAGTTGTCATGATATGTGGAATTACAATTTGATTCATAATTTAATTCAAGGACAACATTAAATTAGGATTTTCTTTCTTGATGTTATTTAACGTTTACTGTTACTATTTTCAACACTCCTTCTCAACGAGAAAGGAATTTAACTCTATCCTGATCTGATACCTTTGGAATGTTTTGCATGCAATTCTTGTCACTGTTGTTGTTTCTACTCCAACATTTGCAACCAAAAAGCATCCAAACAAAATAAATTGAATCAACTGTGTCTGCAACTTTCTATTAGGAAAATTGCGTTGGTGCTGACTCTACTACTGAGTCTCTTGCTCTGTTGGAAACACTTCTCTACACTCCTCAGTATCTGACTGACATTAATCCTCCTACTACTAAATATTGTGGCCCCCCCCTAGCAAGGTAATGATCCATGAGACAACAAAACACCTCAATGGATCCTGCCCAATTTATCAAAATCTTGGACTAAGGTTTCATATCACCCCACCTCACTCCTAGAAATATGGCTACATGTGCTACTTATTCCCACTTGGCTAGAAATTTCCCCCTACCAGAGGTATCTTCTTGAGTGGATGTCTCCGTTCTGCTTCTCCAATTGTTGCTGCTCCACAACTTGCTAAGGTTGCTTCTCAAGCTGCATGTTGAGAGGTAATTTTTTCTCCCTCTCAACCACCAAGTCTCTAACCTTTTCCTTTATCCTCAATGATTTGCATTCATATTGTACCTCAAGTGCATATAAGTTCTTGAATCACACACCGATATGATTCACCTGTCCCATGTCGATGTGTCTTAGGAAAATCTTTCCTTTGCTAAAAATCACATCGTAGCCACAATCTTCCAATATAATGATGGAAACAAGATTATTCTTTAATACTGGAAAATACATCACATTTGTGAGTCTGAGAGGGGATCCAAACTCCCTCTAAAAAGGAAGTGTACCAATGACAGTCACGCTATACGTCCCATCATCTCCAAACTCTATGTTCTACTTGAGGTCTTTCTCCTCCAAGTCACTGAAGAGATCCCTATTCCCCTTCATATGGAATGAGGCACCTCTTTTGAGATACCACATGCTTCCCATTACAGCTCTTTCCATGCATGTAAAGAGAGTGAAATCAAGTTAAAATTATGAAGCTAGATCTTCACCTACTGTTGCTACTATAGGATCCTTCTTGCTTGCTTTCTTCTGTGGGAATTTCATGGCATAGCACTCGAACTCATGATAATGAAAACACTTGATGTTTGACAAGTCCTTCTTCTTTCCTCCCTACTCACCTTGATACTTATTTCCCTAGGGTTTATTTTCCTTTCTGACTAATGCAAATTCCTCTTCCACTTCTTTTGATGAGGTCTCATCTCTGGTGCTCCATTGAATCTCTTCTTGCACCAAGTCAGACCACAACCACTCCCACTATGATAGCTTCTCCATCGCATTCACTAAGTCCTGGAAATTGTTCCAGCTCTTGGGAAAGCCTAGAAGTTCTAGGATCACCAAATCATCTTCAATGACTATAACAATGACACTTCCAAGCTCATCCTGATGTTGGGTGAACTTGGTCAAGTAATTAAGTGTTGTGTCACCATTGTCCATCATGATTTTTCTGAGATTTTCCTTCAGTGCCATATTCTTGTGGTCACTTTTGTTTTGAAATAGGTCTTGCAAGGCCTTCCAAATTGCAAATGAAGTTTCCATACCATGGAGGTTCGAGACAATATGATCTCGAACTCCTTCTAAGATAATCCTTTTTTCCTTTGTCACACACTTTCAACACTTTTCCATATTCTAAGCATTAGTTGGCTTAGGAATATCTTTTTCTATGAATTCCTTAAGCTCATTGTCTTCCAACATTGCCTCCATCATGTCCTTCCAAGCAATATAGTTCGAACTACCCTCAAGGCATATTCGATTATCAATCTATAGAATAAAATATTGTTGGCTCTAAAGTATGATACTGCAAATTCAATTTCTACTTCAAAAGATAAACTCGTATTCTCCTCTTCTATAATGATTTCATCTCCGATACCATGTAAATATTTCTACAAATCTAGCTCCAACAACATGTAGAAATTTCTACAAATCTAACTCTGATACCATGTAGAAATTCCTTGTGGATTGAAACTGCAGATTGTAATATGCTAAAACAATTGACTTGCATCTACTCTACTCATGAATGGAAACAATAAATGATCAATGAAATCAAGAAGCATAAAAGAGAAATAATTCAATCACACATAATATAATAATTTCCTTGGGAAAGCCACAACTAAGAAACCCCTGCTATCTATATATTGCATTATTCAGAAAATATGAGAAGATTACAATGCTTTTATCAAACCCGAGCAACCTTTGCACTATCTAAATCTATTTCACTTCTTCCTAGACAATCTCAAGCCAATACTTAGTCAATTATGTTGCCTTCCAAGATCTTATTTCCTTGCGCAATTTCCTACGGAATTAGCCCATATTTAGTTAGGAAATTCCTCAATTATAAATTGTGCAATCCTTATAGGATTTCCTCTGATTGCATCCACCACCTGTACAATTTGGATGATTATACAACTGATAGTACATTTTCCCTAAACTCAAATCTCAACTGGTTCTTTCTCTAATTTGAAATGCATGAGTTAATTATGAGTGAATATTTAGTTTACTAGTTGATCACTGCTCGTTACACCCCATTACTAGATCTCCCTCTAATTCCTCCATTAGTTGGAACTAGTTTAACTGACTTTAGCTTAGTTAAATTGAATTAAATAATTACAACTCAAAATAAACTCAACTAGGGCTCCTAAAAAATAGGAACCACTCTACATGAATCATTAGACATAATTGGGGACAATTTTGCCAAATTTTGGATGCAAAGGAAAATCATGGATATGTGGACCACGTAAGGCTTGTATAAATACCACCATCAATTGGTTTGGGTGGTTATGCCAAAGGCTACAATAGGTGGTTTTTTATTCTAACCTATTGTTACACAGTATTTTGACACACCTCCTATACTTCCCTGTGACATACCCCAAAGCGCCCGAAACATGACCATTATGCAGTGTACTCATTCATATATGCAACTCAAATCCTCCCTAAGACATTAATTGGAAAATGCCTTGAGCTTCCCTTGAAAGAAGTATCTCTTAAACCCTAATTTGAGAGTCATCACTTTTATGAGACTAAAAGCTACCATATAGATCTACATTGATTATGCAATGTACTAAAGAAAAATACTTAATCTACTTCTACAATCAAACTTACATAAGCTTAATCAATTTTGAGCAAGATCAAATAGAACACATATAACAGAGAAGAAGAAATCATACACATGAAACACAGAAGAATACTCTGGGGAAAGCCTCCGCTAAAAACTCCGATCTCTGTATTATCATACAAGTGGAAATATGTCCAGATTACACAAAGTATTAGCTCACAAGCTATCCTTCTCTTAGTAAAATCCAGTGATGTTGCTCATAGATAGAATAGACAACACATATGTCTTCCTTCAGCCCTCCAAGCCTCCTATTTCCTTGTGCAGTTTCTCCTGGGTCCTCAAGCTACCACCTATGTGTAATAATCCCTCACACACTGCTCTGACCTTTGAAATAACTACACAATCCTAAAGGAGATAATTCCTTCTGCATGGATGAGCTACCTATAGACGAAAAATTCCTCCAAATGATAGTACATTGTCCCTTCCTTTAATCTCAACTGGGTGTTTCTCTGAACTAACATGCATGAGTTATTTATGAGAGAATATTTAGTTATCTGGAGAACACTAGTTGCATGCATGCATGCATTAACTAACTAAACTCACAATTAGTTCCTCCAACTATTTGGAACTAATTTAACTGGACTTAACTCAGTTAATTGAGCTAACTAATTACAACTCAAATATAACTCATCCTTATCTCCTTAATTAAGGGATAACTTCCTCAATCAAAGGGATAACTGTTGCATGTCTTCATAAAGACTTCATGTTTGATTTTCTCCAACTAATTAACTCAAGATGAATTAATTAATTATTTTTCAAATAGCTAGTGAGACTAAATTCGAATTTTAATTCAGGTACTAATTAAAATTGGAATCTATCTCGAAATGCTATTTATAGAAATGCTATTTTTAGCATTTCTATGTTTTTCTATTTCCAACAGAGTTGGAGTATATCCTGAAATGTTATTTATAACAATGCTATTTTTAGCATTTCTTGTTGCCATTTTCAACAATATGTAGTGTAATCATTCATATATGCAGCTCAGATCCTCCCTATGACATTGATTGGAAAATGCCTTGAGATTTCCCTGAAAGAAGTAGCTCTTAAACCCTAATTTGAGAGTCATCACTTTTATGAGACTAAAAACCGCGATGTTCTCTTGTTGTATTATACTCGACGACAATGGCATTGCTCTGTTTACTTGTATACTCGTGATGATCCCAAAAAGGAAATTTTCCCAAAGAGAATGAGAAGCTTCATATTTTAGAAGCTTCCAGAGCAGCGAGCTGGAGGTTGTTCGACGTATATGAGGTCGAGTTCTCCCAACTTGGCCTCTTGGTCTTATCCCTATGAGCTGCCTCCTTGATATGAGGGCCTACTCTTATCTTTCGATAGATCCTAACTCCCTTTCCTAGCCTATATATTGCTCCTATCCCATTCCCAAATGGTTGGTCTATGTCTATTTATACCCTTATGCTAAGATTGTTCCTATATGCTACTCATTTGGCTTGGAGAAGGAGGGCTTAGAGAGCTTCGCTTGGAGTTGGATATTCATTCAAAGAGAGCCTATCAACATCAAGGCTTAGTTGTATGCCTCCCCTTCTTTTCTATTAATATACATTTGTTGGTTCATTTTCCATTGATGTGTATGCTCATGTATCATCTATATTAACATTCCTTGATCAGTTAACTAGGTTTCTTTTGAATATGCTATTGGTATTTGAATGCCTTGTTGTGTCTTGATATCTTGTGTAGGTGCATAAACATTGTGAGCAGTAGGAACGAGCCCATGACACAAGTGATTCAAGATCTTCAACAAAGGATGACTTAATAGCATTAGAATGAAGTAGGCCATCTTCTTCGTCTCTCTTTTCAATTGTAGCTTAGGAAAGTGTCTAGTAGATTGTCACGTAGGTTGCTAGTCCCACTCATTGGGCTAGAGGGATTGTCTTTGTCCATAGAGAGGATTTACCTAGACAACAAAATGACAACTCCATTGGGGAAGCTATGATCCTTTCCATTCAATACTTCATCCTAATTTTTTGTTGAGTTTAACCACCATTTGTTTTCAGGCTTGTTTGCTTTTCTACAAATTATTTCACTTACTGATGATTGCTTGAAGGTTGTTAGTTTTTTCTGATCTTGAAGATTGTTTGGTTTTATTTTCTACTTATGTGTTCATGTATCATGATGATGTGATTGGTTTTATAAATTACGCAAATGTCTATCAAGAACATAGTTTGCTAATGCATCTGTTAATGTATTCAAATTGCATGGAATATGTTGATATGTGATAAAATGAAATTTTCTTTCTAGTAATTGAAAACGTAGATACATACACAATATCTGTGGATTTCTTACCAAATAATGATTTTTTAACTGTAACAGAGCGAGTTGTGAATCTAACTTGACAACTAAACCTCTAATGCCAAGAGAAACTGCTTCTAATCTATTGCTTGCTAATGGGACTAAAGTGACTTTCAAAGAATATACTTGATTCGACACTAATGAAAACAACTTTATACCAAAGAACCAAAAGTGACTTGTAAAATATTTCCAGATGCAAAAAGACTCTTTGAACAAGGGTAACTAATCTCTAAAAAATAGATCAATAAGTAAATGAAGGGTGACCTAGAAACCCTAGGAACCCTAGAAACAAAATCAAGCTTCAAACACACTTAAACCAAAACAAGAGGAAATTGCAGTCTGACAAACATGTCAATCAAGAAAATGACACTATAATGACATTGACAAATCACTACTAGAAGGTAAAATACTGAAGTTAAGAAGAAAAGCTTAATTTTCTTTAACCTCTGGGATCATTGCACTTGTCATAGGAAAAACAATGATAATCGCGACTTTAATTAAAACATCCACGATGTCATCGCGACTCTTAGGGAGAAAACTGTGATGGTCAAGAAATATGAGATAAAACCAAAAAATCTTCAAGATCAGCAAAAACTAAGAACCTTCAAGCAATCAATAGTAAGTGAAATAAGTTGTAGACAAGAAAACAAGCCTGGAAACAAGGAGTTGGTCAAACTCAACAAAAAAGTAGGATGAAGGATTGAATGGAAAGGATCATAGCTTCCCCAGTGGAGTCACCATTTTATTGTCTAGGTAAATCCTCTCTGCGGATAGAGACAATCCCTCTAGCTTAATGAGTGGGGCTAGCAACCTACGTGAAAATATACTAGACATTTTCCTAAGTTACAATTGAAAAGAGGAATTTTAGGTATACCACCAGAAGAGTACGCCTTATCACCCATAGGCTAATGGGTTGGTTGAAGCATTCAACAAAGTGCTTGAAAATGCAGTGACCATAGTTTGCAATGCTCAGCGAAGTGATTGGGACCTACGCATACCTGCAGTACTGTGGGCTTATCGAATGACATGCAAGAAGTTTATTGGAAAAACCCCTTTTAGGCTTGTCTATGGTGTTGAAGTGATAATGCCTATAGAGTATATTGTTACTAGCCTGCGCATAGTAGCGCTCACAGGTATGATGAATCACGAAGCCCTAGAGGAGAGGCTTGCATAGATGAATGAATTGGAGGAAAATATACTTTTAACAGGATTTCACCAACAGGTTCATAAGCAGCGCGAAAATACATGGCATGATCGACACATTAAGCTGCACTCATTTAAGGTAAATGACTTAGTTTTTCTATATGATAGTAAGTTTGATAAATTTCTAGGGAATTTCAGGATACACTAGTTAGGGCCTTATGTCATTAAGGAGATTACCAACAGAGGAGTGGTATAGCTGGTCAAATTGAATGGAGAGCCCTTCCTTGGAGAGGTGAATGGCAGTCGCTTGAAGCCATACACTAGCGGTTCGGCGATGTGACTAAATGAAGGTAGCATTGTATTAACGCTCTATGTAGCTGAAAGGAGGCACAGGACTATAAAAAACACTATCTGAGTTGGGGAGTTGCACAATTGGAAGATGGTACGAAGCAAGGATGTGTCACTGGATCCATAGCAGAATGGAGGGAGTTGCGCGACCCAGGGAGAAATCACGCAGGTTGGCCGGAAAGTGACCGTTAAAGTCATTGTTCATGAAAAGATGGTAGAAGTGAGGCCAAATGGAGTGGGTGGCTAGAATTTAAGATGAAAGTTATGGCTTAGATCCTTGAAAATTTTCTGCCAATCCGGCATTAATGAACTTATTTTGGGGGGAACGGTCAGATTTGAATTCAAAATGCCCTATAAACTACAAGTGGTTGTCTAGCCAAAAAATCTTGGCATTTTGAGAATTGAGTCATTGCGCTCTCAGGTATATGCTAACCTATAGAGCTATGCCAAGTTTAAAGTTGATTTCCATTGAGTATCAATTAGGGCATGGAAGGACCCTGCGCAGAAGTGGTATGACTTGCCGTACCTGGCCACAAATGACACCATCAATGCGGTGCTTGGTAAATGGCTGGTGGAGTGGCACACTACCACACACTTGAAGGTGGGTGGAAGCAAGTCCACCACACAGAAGAAGAAGGAAGAGGCCAAGTTGAAGATGGCACAGTTGGTCAGAAAGAGGAAAAAGGAGGCCGCTGAGAAGGCCCAGGTGAAACAGACAAAAAAGGAGGCAGGAAAACAGATAGGTGGCACAGAGCGGGGATCTGAAAAAGGTGCATGGTCACCTTCACTTGAGACCAAAGTAGAGAACACAAAGCAACACAACGCCAACCCTCAGGAGACGTCAGCCCACATTAAGCGTCCGAGAGAGCTAGAGAAGGGAGGGTCCAGAAATAAATCCAAAGCGACCAAGACCTCATTAGACCCTCTCACATTGGTGGAGGTGAATTATATGACATTTGTGACACAGTCAGAGATGTCATCACGGAGGCCCTGCAACAATTTGAAAAGAAGCAACAGATCATACTAGGGGCCATCCTAACTGGGTTGCAGGAGTTGTAGACCTGCGCATCGCAAGTTGGTATGGTGTCTACCAGCTTGGCCATCGACACTTCAGAGGTTGCCGATATGCTGTGCATGAAGGTTTCCAGTGTGATAGTGCTACCAAATGGAGCACTGACCATGAAAAATGAGGCTAACAAACCCACTGTCAGTGCCTTGAAGGGAGTTGGACTGAACCTGGAAGCGCTTCTGTGTGAAGCACTCCACCTCTGGCACGATGGAGTAATTGTAGAGTTGAGAGCGCATGAGCACCATGCCCTCTAGGTGATTAGCGAACAGAGGATAAAAAATGAACAGATGGCTTATAGAGAAATGCTTTCATCACCGTTGAGGCTGAGGCGACCAAACAGAGAAAGAAGAACATGTAGGTCATGGATGAGGCATGTAGAATGGTCCCAGAGTTGGCCATTCCAGAGGAGAAGCCAGTCGAGGTCCGCATCCATAAATTGGTCACAGGGGTGCGCAACACTTGGATAGTGATGGCACGGGTTTAGTTGGAGCTAAACCTACATATTACAGAGCTCCAGTTGAGGGCTTAGCCTTCAGCACCCCCAAAGGTAAAGGAATAGCAGGAAACCACTGTCACAAAAGTAGTCACGATGGTGGAGAGTGTAGTAGCGGACTACATACAATTGTTCAAGCAATTGTTTGAGGTCTTGACTGACTTGCAAGAGGACCCAAACATCTAGAGGCTAGAGATAAAAGAATGTGAGCTACAACAGTGCTACAACAAAGTTAAGAGCACAACACGAACTGTCACGCTGACACAAAGGTTAGCCAAGCTGCAGGAAGCTAAGAAACAAAAGCTTCGTGTTGACAATGCAGGAGAAATAACCAAGAATCTAGTTGAAGATGCAAAGCAGGCAACAACTCAGTGCACGGCTGAGGTTGCGGTCATCCGGGTCAAGCTGGACAGACTTCGTGCAAATATATCTAAACCTACTGAGTGACTCAAGGTCAAGTCATGAGGTTTGTGTTGGGCGCTTGTAGGGAGAGGGATCCCCAAGGGCAGTTTTGGGGCTAAAAGCCCATGTTTAAGTCAATTTTTGTAATTTAATTATAAAGACTCCACATTTTGTGGTCGTGGAGTGTGAAGGTATTATGGGTCAAAAAGGGTATTCCGCCCTTAGTTTTGTAAAGAAAAGTTGACTGTAAGAGACCTACCCATGGTCCGTTGACCATGGGAATGTATAAAAAGAGTTAAGCTCTAAGTAGTTTAGGCATCGATAGACAATGGTAGATCATGTAATAGAGTGATAGCTCTAAGGAATAAGTCTACATCTTGGATCATAGCGTAGGTAGAGGCTCTACAACTGAGTGTGCAGAGGCCTACGGTAAAAGTCCACAACTGAGTGTATGGACCTCTACAGCTGTGTGCACAGGGCAGACAGAGGTTGTAACACTTGGAAGAAGCGTTTGGATATTTTATGTATGAATTTCCTTTATTATGCTTATATGATTGTGTGAATGAATGCAATTACATTGAATAATTGAACACAATTATGAATATTTTCTTATGCGGTGTTAACTTTAAATATTTGATGAGATAAGCAAATCAGTTACACTAATTAGGGAATCTGCACAGCATGCTGCCATAGTAGTGTGAAAATGCCTCAGCAGCAGGTTAGAGCTACGTGAAGGTTGATTATATACTTTCACAGTGGTACAGAAGGACATAATAGAGGGCTCATCTTGCAAGCCCTAGAGCTAAGTGACCTGTGCGAAGGCATGAATAGAGGGAATTAAACAACATCACAACCATCTTAGGGTGTGGAAACTTGGTTCTAGCATCCCTCCATACTACTTCAGTTGAGACTTCAGTCTAGGCTCTATGAGCTAATGCCAAAAAGGCTAGTAGCATAGGGATTTGTTTGGCTAATTAACGCTGAACGTGGGTCAAGCCCCCTTAAGCCAATGCACTTGTTCCAATAACCCTTTGAAACATTTGTCAAATTGTGGTAAAACCTGCAAGGTACATGTTGTTCAGTCTACCATAGTAGATAAGGCCTCCAAAGGTAAGAAATAGGGTAAAGTTAAAGCCAAAAATGACACCCTGAAACAAGATCCACCCAAATCATCTGCTGATGATGTTTCCAATAGAAAGATGAAACATCCTTGCCTCATCTATGAGGAATACCATTACACGAAGGATTGTCCCCGACGTGCTGAAGTTAATCATTTATTGAAAGGGACTCTAGTGATTTTGAAAGAACCATTTACATCTCAGTAGATGCAATTGGTAGACCAACCGCAATCCTCTACCTCCTTTGGTTCCCAAGTTTTCATGATGCAAGGTTCATCACCTATTTCGATCGCTACTCGAAAAAAGGACTATCAAACCTCACAAAAGTAGATGGTGGAGAAAGAAGTCATTGATATACCTTCTACTTCCTCTCCATCTAGTTCTGGTCCACTCCATATTGAGCATCCTAACAATGAATCCATAATCCGACCACCTCCCAAAAGCGTGCTTCAGAAATCGCCTTATAATATGAATACTTGAGTTGCACAACATTATAATATTGTTAAAGATTTAGCTCAAGCACCTTTGGTCATGTCTTCTTTGGAGGTTCTACAAACATGTCCAATGTAGTGGAAATCATTGTTGTCTACTATAGGTGCCATTGATCCTGTCGATTCGAGTTTAATTACCTTTGATTTTGAAAACCACTTTCCTCGTCTTCCTCATCAAATTTCTTTTCTAATTCAAGTTATCATTAAAGGAAAGACAATCCATCAAATTGTTATTGATGAAGATGCTTCCATCAACATCATGTCTATTTCGTGTTGGAAGGCCATTGGCTGTCCTCCTCTCAAAAATTCCCCAAACACATTGGAGGCCTTTGATGGTAGAGGCTCCCATCCATATGGTATTCTCCCAAATTTTCCTATCATGTTGGAAGGAAAGACTATTAAGCTAGAAGTGGAAGTTTTAGATGCGAATCTATATTACAAACTTCTTCTCTGGTGAAGTTGGACCCACACTACATTTTTTGTGGTTTCTTCTTTGTTTCGGGTGCTTCATTTTCCTCACGATGGAAAAATTGTCACTGTCAACCAATTGTATTTTTTCTCTTCCAGTACATTGAATGACAATATCTCGTATATGGGAAATACCAAAATTCCTTATGAGAGTGTGGACGTAGGTCTTTTCAAATATTCTGCTTTGATGGGTACTTTTACTCTCCCACCTCTGAATGTGACTTTGATCAATATGATCTATGTTTCTGCAGATCCTTGGATTATTCCCACTCCAGATCAAATTGATTCATTTGGTGATTCTATGTCGTTAAGTCCATTAGAACAAACTTATCAAGAAATTGTCTTGGCTTCGATGGCTGCTTCAGAAAGCCATGTTATTTTCAGTATGAACCTAGATAATTATGTGCCATCTTCTTGGCTTGGTTCATGGGATTCTTTGGATCCTTTGAATGAAACATTCCTCACTAATGAGAGTATCACTGAGGTTATGTCTCTGGACAAAAATCCTTGGAATGATCTCCATCATCATTCCTCATTTCTTCCCAACCTCATTTAGATGCCTTTGTATCTTGAAGCTTTTGTTTCTCATCACCCAATGCATCCACTTCAAATACCTGTTGTGGTGCACGAAGTCCTGTATGAGGGTAAGATGGGAAACATTACTACAACAATGCCTCTTGAAATTTCTATAAAACCTATAGTTGTTGAGAACATTCATATTGGGGTTTCCAGTTCTCTCGATGAGATCAGGGTTTACACTGAAATTTTCAAAGAATTTCAAGATGTTTTCATGTCGTCATATGAGGAAATTCCTAGTATTGATCCAGCAATTGTGGTGCATGAAATACCTACCTATCATGGTGTAAATCCTGTTCGCCAACGACTTCATCCCATGCATCCTTGGAAAGTTGCTGCTATTACGACATAAGTTGAAAAACTTTTAAAAGTTGGAATTATCTATCCAATCCCATTGACAGGTTGGGTGTCTAACATTGTCTGGGTTGCTAAAAAGTAGGGCATGATCCATGTCTATGTTGATTACCACGATGTCAATCGCGCATGTCCAAAAGACGAATATCCCACTTCATTTATCTATTAGATCATCGATGAGTGTGCTAGGAGTGATATTTTCTCATTTATGTATGGATTTTTTGGTTACAACCAGATCAACATCTCACCTGCTGATCAACATAAGATGAACTTTATCTGTCCATGGGGCACTTTTTCCTATAAGAAACTTCCTTTCGGTTTAAAAAATTTTGGCGCTACCTTCTAGAGAGAAATGTCCTATGCGTTTCATGATATTTGACACATTATTCAACCTTACCTTGATGACTTACCAACCCATTCTGTTAAGCGTCATGACCATCTAGACCACTTAAGATCCTTCTTTTTTCAATGTTGACACTATAACATTTAGCTCAATCCACATAACTACATTTTTTGTGTTGAATCTAGTCGACACTTGGGTTTTGTTGTGTCCTACGAAGGTATTCGAATAGATCCTCTAAAAGTTGAGGTTATTGTAAACTTTCACCCTCCTAACTCATTGTTTCAATTTCAAAGCCTGCAAGAAAAGGCTAACTTTCTTCATCAATTTGTTCCTAACTATGTTGAACTCCCCAAGGTTTTTACTCGCTTGCTTTGAGAAACACAGTTATCAGTGCTGTTTCACTGCATCCCCTTGATTATCGATGTGATTATTTCCTATACTTGGCTGAAACTGACAATACCATTGCTATGGTGTTGGTTGAAGATGACGACGATGGCAATGGACATGTTGTTTATTATTTAAGACGAAATATCCCTGACACTGAATCTCGATATGCCCATGTCGAGAAACTTTCCTTGGAAATAGTTCATGTTGTCCAAATATTTCGTCATTATATCCTTTTACGGAAAACCATAATGATTTCTGATTACAACTCGAAATGGATTGTTATCCTACATGAGTTTGATTTGGAGTTTACTGCTGCCAAAATAAAGAAATCACTTATTTTTTCCGAGTTGATATGTGCCCTTCCATCTGCAAGCACTTATATTGATTTTACTAAGAAGACTTCTTATGAAACTTCGTTTCTTGTCAACACTCTTGACTCGTGGTGTGGAGATATTATAGTTTATATTCAAACCCAAACCTTCCAATCTGATTTGTCTTGATCCAACCGATGTTGCATCCGTCATCAGTCCCAACCCTATTAGATTCTTGGTGATACATTGTACCGAGTCGATGTTGATTCTATTCTTCATAGATGTTTAACACTTGAATAGGTTGAACGAGTCTTGAATGATTTCCACTTTGGGGCATGTGGTGGTCATATGTTAGGCTACGACACTGCTCAGAAAATCCTTTGTGTCAATTATTTCTAGCCTTTCATCTTTAAATATTGTATTCTGGCTATTCAGAAATGCCATGAATGTAAGATTTTTAACCGCAAGCAATGTGCACTGCCAACACCCTTAGACCTAGTAGTTAACGTTGGCCCATTCGTAAAATGGGCATAGAATTCATGAAATGTAACCCTCGCTCGGTCGGGGGGCATGGCTATATTATCATCGTCGTTGACTACTTCACTAAATGCGCCGAGGCAATGCCCACATATAATGCTAATGATATCACTACTATTAAATTCCTCTTCGACCATGTCATAGCACGTTTTGGCATTCCTCAAGCCATTGTAACTGACCATGGATCACATTTTCATCAGTATATGATGGCAGAGCTGACTGGTAGGTTGGGGCTTCGTCATGATAGCTCAACTCCTTACTATCCATAGGATAATGGCCAAGTCGAAGAAATTAATAAAGTTTTGATTACTAAGGTTCAATGCACCATTGGGAAGCACAAAAAGGACTGACATCTAATGCTATTCTCAAATCTATGGGCTTATACAAATTTGGCTAAGATGACCACTAGATTCACTCCATTCCAGTTGGTTTATGGTTTAGAGGCAGCTCTCTCGATTGAGTGTGAAACCCCTTTGCTCAAATTAGTTTTCGAACTTCTTCCTAATACTTCCCCTGAAGAGGAGTAGTTACTCTACCTTGAGAGGCTTGAAAAGACCCGTTGAATTGTAGAAATGGTAATTGAAGCCCAAAAGAAACATGTCAAAGCTCATTTTGATCAAACAGTTTCTCCTCACACATTTTCTGAGGTGACCTGGTCCTCCTTTATGATCAGGATAGCGATAAGTTAGGCGTTGTAAAGTTCGAACCTATGTGGCATGGGCCATATGTCGTCAAACATGTCTTGCAAAAAGGTGCCTATGATCTAGTTGACTACGAAGGAAATGCATTGTCACAACCCCAAAATGGGTTATATTTGAAAAAGTATTATGCATGAAATTTTTGTAATTACTTTTTTTACATTAGTGTGTGAATTCATTGGTGTGCACTTTTTTATTTTTGGTGTGTTTGTTTTCTTTGCAGACATGTGTTTTCTGCTTACCTTGTGTTCCACTCATTTGCATATGTCATCAAGTCATTATGTTGGTTTTGTTGATGGTGCTTGTCATAGCACATGGAATTTGTGTTTCGCAGCTTGGGCACTCTTTTCCCCTGATGGCGAGTTGATTGACTTACAAGGTATATGCCTCGGTCGAACAACTAACAATTTTGTTTAATACAGTGTGGTCATTGAACTATTGTCAGAAGCAATTGCTCTTGGCATTAGAGATTTAGTTGTCAATTTAGATTCACAACTTGTTGTGTTATAGGTAAACAATCATTATTCAATGAGAAATCCGTAGATATTGTGTATGTATCTATGTGTTCAATTACTGGAAAGAAATTTTTATTTTATCACATATCAAAATATTCCACACAATTTTAATACATTAACATATCCATTAGCAAACTATGTTCTTGATAAACATTTGTGTAATTTATAAAACCAATCACATCATCATGATACATGAACACATAAGTAGAAAATAAAACATGCATATGTATATGTATATGTAATGTATAATATATATATAATATATATATATATATATATTATATATATATATATATATATATATATATATATATATATATTATATAATATAATATATATAATATATATATATATATAATATATATATATATATTATATATATATATATATATATATATATCGCACCTGTCAGAGTGTTTACATCAACATCTCAAAAAATAAAGTGTTCTAAGGCACTTGGCTTTCAAAGCCTACAAAATGTGTAAAAGAAATTGGAAAGGCTATCAGCCCACACGATGCTCATGGTAGCACAATATTGCTCTGATCACTTGGCCTAACAATTGATGTAATCTTGCTGACACTCCTATGGTGTGCCTCTTCCATCATAGTGGCACCTTGTCTGTGGTGGCATACTCTAGTATCCCCCAGGTAATCATGTCTAGGTTGCACTCCATCTCTACCAAGGGGTCCACCCCTTCCTCATAATCAACACCTACTATCTAATGGGTTTCTTGTCATGCTATTAATGGCATGCCAGACGGTCTTTTTGGTCCAACATCTGCACATTTATCATAAGTTAAATCTCAGTTACACTTTTACAAAAAATTCATAAAAATTGAAAAAAATAAAAAATAAGTTTTACGTGAGTCAGTCCACTGTTCTCCTAGTGCTAGAGTTAGATGTAGATTCCATCTGAAATCTGTGTCGACATAAGCATAATCATCCACAAAAAGTAACTAGTGATGTAGCCAACCAAAAAACTATGGAGGGAAATGAATTTGTTGGGCCCCTCCTCCTCGGAGCATGAGTTCACTCCACTGCAGTAGCCTCGGATCTGGTACCTCTGCAAACTGGTTCCAAAGCAAGGGCACCCGCTCTAGGAAGAAAGTAACCAGTATTGAACCAAAACCAAAGTCTTTCAAGTTCCCTCATTTACCCTTGGTTAGTTTTCTCTTCATATTGTCTAGTAGTCCTCCACACTAGTTGAATAAAGTGGGAGTCAGACAATCTACTACATATCGGAATTGTGACTGTGAGGCTTCGTGAAGAGCTTGTGTGCCAGATATGCAAGCTATGGTGAAAAAAATCATTCTCAGGGGACGATTAGTGACTATTTCTATCTTCACTTTCCCTCCTGTGGTCATCTCAGAACTTAGGCAATGTATCCTAACTAGACTACTCGTACTTTCACCTCCTAGACGAGATCTAAAGAGTTGGACTCTCTCTCCCCTCCTAGATAATCCGGTGATGAAATAAATGTTTGTTTCCTCCAACACTAGCTTCTAGTCTTTGATTATGAAGAGTTCTTGATAAACATCCCATAAGCTGAGCAAATAAAGTAGCAACTCTATTTGAGCTCTCAGTCCTGTAGTTCTAAAGAACTTAAGCAATCCACAATTCCTCATAACATTGATACATTCAGGATCCTGGGCTTCTTGATGGTCTTTTGCCGCATGGACCCACTTTTTCAATTCTAGCACCATGGTGCTAGAAATATCCTGCAAAACATCATTAAACACAAGTTAGCAACTTTTTCACGGATTAAAACTGAGATTTTTTTCTTTAAAGAGGGTTTTTCCTTCAAAAAAATTTGCCCCAGAACCATCGCACCTGTTTTTATTAACAGAGTGATGCCATTTCTAGGGCCTTTTGCCTCAAGATAAATCATCATGGGTTCGATGAGAAAACCCGCGATGATAGCCCACACAATTTAAAAACCAAAAAAATCTCCTACTTACTGCATGAAAAAGCATAAAAATACAATGAATTGTAAGAGTAGAAGCAGAGCTCTTACCTATTGAAGATGTTTCGAGGAATGATACACTAGATCTTCCACAGAGGTCATTTGGAAATTGAGTAAAATAGGGCACAAATGCACTCTCAAAACTTAGTTTGGTGAAATGGTAATCTTCTTTTACTTATGGCCTATTTATAACTTTTTAGTTCATTTTGCCAATATTTTATTATTATTTCTCGATATCAGTGATGGGTGAATTTCCTTGTTCAGTTATAGGTACTTTTTGGAGAACATGTAATTATTATTGACTGATTCAAATGAGTTTTTTTTTATCTCTTTTTTGGACTCGTTAAAAATAAATGAAAAAGGAACCCCCTTGGAGTCATCTTTAAGCTCTTTTCTGACTCTCGAACATGAAAATATCGTCTAGTACTTATCATTTCGAACTCGTTAAATTAAATGAATTGACGTTGTCTCAATATACATTTACCCCTTTCTGAGTTGAGATTGATTATTTATGAAAAAGGTACACCTTGGTCAACATGGTTAAGAGGTTCTCTCGAATATTGTTTTCTACCTTTTTGGGTTCAAGGGACAAATTACGAAAAGAGACATGATGGAGTTTTATTTTTTGTTTCTTTTTCAAACTCTCTAAATGTGAAAAATAGACCAATCTATTCTTACGTCAAACTCGTTAAAATTTTATGATGAATGACTCGTCACCATGATGAGATTGAGTTTCTCCTTCCTAGGACTCATAAAAATTACTGGTATGGATTCATTCAAAGAATGAACTTACATGACAAGCATATGTTATCCCCTTCAAGCTTGTGATAAAAATAATTGGGGCACTCGCTAGAAATAGTGGGGAAAAATGAAAATGAAACACCCTTTGAGTAGGCAGCATGTTTCTCTTGAACATGAAACTCTTCTACTTTCATGTTAGGTTTGGGATATCCTCACTCAGTCACTTGTCCTCCCGGGTTTGGGTGATCCATTTTTTCCTCTCATTTGACTATTCCATTTTGTCATCATGACCTTCAGTCCTATGTTGAGTCAAATGCTTCCACACTCTGGAATCATGTTGCCAATGTTCAAGAGAAGTCCTCTGTACAATTACTTACCTATATACTGTCTAACCCATTGTTGCAGTCTTGGATCTTATTCATTTCATTCCACTTTATTCCTTGTTTCGTGTCGATGATAGGGGATTCATTATGGCCCTCCTTTAATGGGTCACTTCTTATCGACTTCAGCTCATTATCTAGGAAGATAACATAGAGACTCCCTTTCAGTATCTTAGATATTTCATGCCTTAATGGAAAGTTCTTCGCATTCAACGGTAGGTTTTCATCACCAGCCTTCGGTCGGGTGATTCCATGAGTGTTCAAATTCAGCTTCATTATCACATTCATGGATTGTACAGTCATACCTTGAGAACCATTGTCATTATTGGTGGTTTCTCTCGTGCCTGTTAACGATCCTCATCATTGGTCGGTAATCAGGCAGTTTTCTAGCATGTTCGACTTCAACACATTCATTCACATGTTAGAATTCGTACTCTAATATGGTTGGGATGGAGTGCAAGACCCTAAATCTTGTCTGATATGACTAAGGTTGCATGGAGTTATGTGTTATTCATGATTGTACACATGTTTCTATTATACAGATGGATGCGTCCATACCTCTGAAATTAGATTTATAGATGATCCTTCTCATTTGAATGGCTGCACCCATACCATGGGTTCTTTCATATAGTCCTTATCATCCAGATGGTTGTGTCCATACCATGGATTCATGTTTTGATATCAGATATGTATATGTATATGCGTCCTTGATTTGCAGGTCTCTTGATGGTGTTTTTCCTCGTCCTTGCAAAAGGTAGTAAAGCATCTCATTCATCACTCCCCAATCTTATTTCATGCTTTAGGGGGCATCTGTTACACATTATTTCGACACACCTCCTGCACTTCCCTGTGACAGACCCTGAAGTGCCCGAAACATGACCATTATGCAGTGTACTCATTCATATATGTAGCTCAGATCCTCCCTAAGACATTGACTGGAAAATGCCTTGAGCTTCCCATGAAAGAAGTAGCTCTTAAACCCTAATCTAAGAGTCATCACTTTTATAAGATTAAAAATCGATATGGTCACCTATTTTATTATACTCAACCCATGATGGCATCACTTTTATTACTTGTATACCCACAATAATCCTAAAAAGGAAATCTTCCCAAAGAGGATGAGAAGCTTCGTAATATAGAAGTTTCTAGAGCGGTGAGATGGAGGTTGTTCGACGTAGATGAGATAGATTTCTCCCAACTTGGCCTCTTGGTATACTCCCTATGAGCTACCTCCTTGAGATGAGGGCCTACTCCTATCTTTGGAGAGACCCTAACTCCCTTTCCCTACTTATATATTCATCCTCTCCCTTTCCCAAATGGTTGGTCTATGTCTATTTGTACCCTTATACTAAGATTGTGCCTATATGCAACTCATTTGGCTTGGAGAAGGAGTGCTTGGAGAGCTTAGCCTAGACTTGGATATTCATTCAAGGGGAGCCTGTCAAAATCAAGGCTTGGTTGTGTTCTTGCCCTTCTTTTCTATTAATATACAACTGTTGGTTCATTTTCCATTGATGAGTATGCTCATGTATCATCTATCTTAACATTCCTTGATCAATTAAGTAGGTTTCTTTTGAATATTCTATTAGTATTCACATGCCTTGTTGTGTCTTGATCTCTTGTGTAGGTGCATAAAAGTTGTAAGTAGTAGGAACGAGCTTGTGATGCAAGGGATTCAAGATCTTCAACAAAGGACGACTTGATAGCATCAGAACGAAGTAGGCCATCTTCTTCGTCTCTCTTTTCAATTTTAACTTAGGAAAGTGTTAAGTATATTTTCATGTAGGTTGCTAGTCCCACTCGTTGGATTAGAGGAATCGTGTTTATCCGTATAGAGGATTTACGAAGACAACACTCGTAAACCTATATATATATATCTATATCTATATATCTATATTATCATATATATATATATATGTATGTATGTATGTATGTATGTATATGTAAAGGAATACATGAATTTCTTTGGGAGTACCCATGTATATACATATTTTAAATTTGGGAAGCTTGCATATAGAATTTGAAAAAGCCTTTTGTAAGATAGAGTCAAGTTTGCATAGGGAAAAGGAGATGATCCTAGCCAACAAGTGAATCTAGAGATATGTGTGGCAATATATGTAATTGTTACTTATGAAATATCAAGAATTAATAATATGCTTAATACATTAAATATTTTAAATCGGCCACTTGTCAATTCATTCATCAATTTAAAAAGTATTGATAAGAACCAAACAAACATGTTAAACAAAGTATTAGAGGCATTTTATGAAGACACCCTTAATACACTTGCGTGATAGGATCATGAATTTTAGTGGCTAGTTTCTTATAGATGGTATTTAGGTCTTAACTTGGTATAAGGTAACACCAACAAAGCCTAACCTTTAGCTATTTTCATGATGGGTGCATGCATGAAGTCTTTTATTTTTGTTAGTTTCATGGTGAGATAAGGTATTTGGTGATGAGAAAAGGAATATATGTCTTACCAAGTCTTCATAGGCTCATATTCCCTTGATCCCTAGTGTTTTTATGAAAATTGTTTGACTTCAAGAACCCAAGAAAATTTTTAAAGTAGCAGAAGTTAACACCTAGGCTTGAACCCAACTAGGGAGTTGGTTAAGACTAGAAAAGTAGAGCTATATGCAATAACAAACCCATATAAAAAAAAATTCTAGTTGTTTCCCTAGGTTCTTAGACATGAATCAAGGAAATTTATTCCTAGGTATTTTCTATATATTTTACATTATTGTGTACACAAAGGAGTCATATTTGACTAGTTCCAAGTAAATTTAGCAAAAATTTCTCATCAACTGCAATACTTTTAGTCATTCATTTTTTTTTTTTAATGTGTCCTATTGTCGTTGTGACAACGACCCTCCAAAATTTTCCTAAGTCAATTTTGGAGCCTACATGAACCATCATTTCAAGCCCCTTAGTGTCATTGCATTGTTTATTTTGTTACTTTTATGTTTTCTCCTAGTGCCACATCCTCCCAAATCAATGTTTCCTAAGTTTCATCACCTAACCCTTAGAAGCGCTTATGTTATCTAGCCCATGGTTAGGTGGACTTATGACTTTTCTTGACCTAGAAAATATCCTTTTTGCCACGCACACTTGAAAGGATCTCAAAAGAAAAAAAAAAGAAAAAAAAATCAAGAAAAAACATATTTTATTGCAAAAGTGCACTTTTAGATGACAAATACACGCTCTTTTGTTAAGCGCACTCCTTCGGGTCGAAGAAGTGCACCCTCCTTGAGTGCATTCTTTCATTTCAAATACATGCACCCTTCATGAATGCATGCATGAACTTCTTGTTGCATGTTTTTGCACTCATAGAAAATAAGAGCCCACATAACTTCCCTTAAACTGACTCATTCACTTATCAACTAGTGGTGATCATGCATACAACTACCTTGCATGTAATTTCTTTTAAAATGATTGAGCTAATCATTGATATTCATAATCATTCTCATCTGGGTTAGGTGCATAGTTGTGGATCAAGAAACTCTACGTCAATTTGCATTACAAGTAAGTTTTGCATGTTGAATCCATTCATTGCCTTTAGGATTTCATTTTTGATCTTGCTTTTCTTACTAGCGTGTCTTATTTTTAGTTTATTTACTGGCATTTTTGTTCAATCTTGTTTCTGCAAGTGTTAATTTGTTGTCGCATGATGAAACTATGAATATCATTCAACATTTCACATCTGCACCATGATTACAACAACATATATACAAATTTTCAAGTCCTTCTTCTCATTTTCATCACAAAATATTGTTGTTAGAATTATTCTTGAGCCATCCACAAGCAGAGCACACTTTTGGAACTCAAAGCCCGATCAACTCTGAAAATTGTGCCCATAACAATCTAGCTTCCCTCTTGAGAACATTCCTTCACCATGAAGAACTATGCCCTCCTTAATTGCATGGGTGCACCCAAAAGGCTTGAGCGATTTACCTTTGTCCCTTCAACATGTGCCAATGCACCCTCCTTTCCCTTGAGCACATGAGCGCACCTTGAAGGCATGAAGGCACAAAGACATGTTCCTTTGTCCCTTCAAACTACGTTGGTGCACCCGATTTGTATCCTTGAGCACATGAGTCCACCTCAAAGGCCTGAAGGCTCGAAGACTCATCCTTCGTCTCTTCCAAGCGGACCAATGTTCCCTTGAGGTTTCCTTTCTCTTGCCCGAGCACATGAGCACAGTACAAAGCCTTGAATTACCCTTTACCTTCCTTCGTGCTTTGAAAGTATGCCCTCCTTGTTTACATGCCTATTTTATTATGCATGTAAGTGATTATGCATCACCATTGTTAGTTTTACGTTCTCTATACATTTAATGACTCTTTGAATATCATTTGCTAGGATATTGCTGCATAGTTGGTTTCATAAATCTAATCTTGTCATCATGAGTGTGATTCCACAAACATGTGTTCAAGCTAAAAGTATTTCCACCCTTTCATCATCTGTTGGAGACATGCCTCCCTATAAAGTGGCCTCAAAAGAAGTCTTAGAAGCAAACACTAAGGAAGTTGTTGAAGTTACCAAGCCAACCATTCATATATATGCAAACACACAGTGATTCATTGATAAGTCTACTGAGGTCACATGGAGTGGTATAAAAGACACATTCATGCAAAATGGTTTTCCTAAGAACATGGGGGACTTGGAAGTATATATCAATATTAAGCGATCCATGATGCATAGGATCACATGCATATTTTTGGTCATCCCCTATTCAGAAGTGATTTAGTGAATCATTACACGTATGGATGACTCCCATATTGTGCTTCACAGTGAGAGTGTCGGCCAACTTGCCACTTATTATGGAGAAGACATGCAGGCCTACTACAAGATGCTTAGGCCCATAGAATATGCAAATGATGACTTCTATATCAGATGGGCCAACCTTGACAAAAGTGACATTATCAAATATTGGTGTCAAGAACCTACTAAGTTTCACCATTTCCCATTTGTAGTGTATCCAAATAATATTCTCAAAGATGTTTATGAGTATTTGATCGCCATGTGTTTTCAATTGCACGGGTGGAAGAATGTTGAGATATTTGAGTAGAATTGGATATATATGCTCAATATGGTGGTAAACTAGGGTAAATCTTTCAATTGGGAAGATATATTTTCGTTTGAGTTGCAATGTCATGTAGGACATGTAAAAGCATCTTTGAGGGTGAACCAGGCACTATAATTCTACTTGTCAGCATTTATTTTAGAAGGAATCCATGCACAGTATGCATTCCCATGAATGTACTAGAACTGGACCCCTCGGGACAAGTTCCTAGTTTACTTTCACTGCAGAGTGTTGTCAGAATCAATCTTTAGAGGTGCATATGATATATTGGCATAATACTTATTTGCAATTATTTTCCACATGATAATTGAGATTGATCCTCCTTAAAAGGTCGATCAGGTGGAGGAGTCATTATGGGATATCATGGATTTGTTTACAGTTCCCTAGGGTACATACATTAGATGTTATAGTTTTCAAATATCCCCTCATCTCATGTCGTGATATGTGACCAATAAGGTGTTCATGTAGGAAGTAGAAAAATAGTTGGACAAGGGATTATCATGTGTCCTTCATAGGAGGAAGAAAGTCTATTGGCCCCCCTTCCTTTTGATGATCGGACTATATGAGTTGAAGAGCCACAAGGAAGAAATGAAAGAAATACAAGACCTGGATCACTTGCACTTCACAACCAAATAATGGATATGATCCTAGGAAAGTGTGCAACCAACATTATGAAAGGACTAGTTTTAATACGGGGTGTTCATCAATGTCCACAGTAGAAGATGAGAAGGTGAAAAACTAGTATAATGTAGTTAGAAAGACACATCCATTAACATAGACCAGTTCACCCCAAGATCCACCAACTCAAGATATTCAGGTTGACAAGGAAGAAAATATAACCCCTTAAGTAAGTAAAGTATCTCTTAAGAATAGGATTATGTATGATTCGACAAGCAAGAGTAGCAAGAAATGGAAACTTTATCCTTTGAATATAGGAGTTATTCAAGCATAATGGGAGAGGAGATAAGTAGATAAAGAGGAGAAGAGGAAGCAAGATGAGGTGTTTTAGAAGCAACGAGAAGAAGAAGAAGAAAGGAGAAGAATATAAGAGGAGCACCAAAGGAAGTCTTAGGAGGAAGAAGCCACACAGAGACTAGAAGAAGAATGATTGAATTAGGAGATAGAAGAAGAAGAGATGGAGGAAGATGATATCATCCAACCCATGAATGATGAACAAGTTTCTCCAAATAAAACTCCTCTCATAGGTGGTCATCTTCCATTTGGAGAGATGGGGATCACACCTCCATTGGTAGATAGAGTCATGGATGTATGCAATGTCACATTTGATCACCTGAAGATGATTGTGCAGTAGAGGCATAGATACTTCCCAAAGTATCCTTAGAATCCAGTCTCAGTTTCTACATTAAATGTGATAACTGTGAATACTAGAAGGAATATTAGGGAAATCATGGGGGAATTTTTTTCTTTTTCTACAGCAATGCAGGACAAATCTGAATTATTTTTGAGTGAGAATGCTAGATTGAGGAAAGAAGTTGTTGCAGTGAAGCAAAAAGTAAAACATCTTATAGTGGAGAATCAATGATTATCTTCACAGTGTTTCAACACTGCAGAATGGAAATCAACCATTTAGGAAGAATTGGGGCCGATGGAGGACACCACAGCACAACTATATGATGAGATGATACTTATACAATAGGTGGTAGCTCCTCTTGTTGGCATTCAGAAGAAAGCATAGGAAGTGGTAAAACTCTTGAAAGTACAAAACAAAGTGGGGTAGCATCTTCAGGAGTGGGATACCAAGTATCCAAATGCTCCACAACATTTGGAAATGTAAGACAAGATTGTCGTAGTGATAGACAAAGTTCAGTTGAGATTCCACCATAAGAACTACATGCATATTGGAGAATAGTCGATTAGTATTATTGCTTCTTATAATTGGCAACACAATGGTCTTGAGTCTCTAACACAGAAGCATGGGATGCTTGAAATAAGAGCACTTGATGAAATTAGAGGCAAAGAAGTCATCTTCCAAGAGATCAGGAAATACATGAAACAGATCAAGTAAGAAACATAACTGGAAGGCTTGGAGGTCACCAAAGACATTATTTTACAATACACCATCACACCAGTCAAAGCTCATATAAAAATTTCATGGCTATGGAATAATGTATAGTCAAGCTCCAAGATGATATTGATTGAGGCATAGGAGGTAAATATGCGGTATGCAAGGGACTTGCCAATTCTGGCCAAAGTTATCTCAACTAAGTTCAGAGAATGACCCACATACATTACAAATCAGTTCCATGAGGAGGAAAACGATTTTTCAATTTGATGAGACTTTGTCCCATTATCATTTTTGTCTTATGTAGCCACCATCTCATATGTAATCTATCTTTTGTAATAAATGATATGTAATGAAGTTTAAGAGACACATGTGGAATATGAATAGCCACATATGGAATGTAATAAGTCATGAATAAAATATGAAAATTCATAGGAGTTGAAGAGTCATGAGGAAGCTCAAAGGTCATTATTATTTGTTATAAATAGCTCCTCATAACTCAAGCTAAGGTCTTGGATTATTGGAGTCTTTCCTTGGCTTCTTTAGTAGTGCATAGGAGATAGATCATTATTTGGAGAAGAAAGTTGTTGCTTCATGTTCCACTACTAGTAATAGTGTACTTGGGATCTTTCATTCTTAATCAAAATCTCTATGATCTGACACTCCTTCATACATGTATCGTAGATATAATAGGACTATTCGTGTTATGTTTATGGTATATGTTGCTTTAATTACATACTAAGTTAATGAACTATTTCGTTTCTTAGCTATGGTTATTATTTAATAATTGTTGTTATGCTTTCGTGATTCTTTTTTATTATGTGGACTAATCTATAGGTAATCAACAAGTCTTTCTCTTCCTTATCGAGTCCCCTTTTAGGATAATACTATTACTTTTATAACCGGAGGCTCATTTTCCTCTACCAACCATGAAAGTTCCCCTACGAACCTTACATTGGGTGTCTCACAAAGCTTATAAATTCGTTGCCCAAAGAGGTGTTGTGATCTCTTGTGTGTGTTTGTGTGTAATCAAGGCATAACTTTGAAACATCAAATAGTGTGAGGTCTAATTGGGACTCCACATCAGGGAGATCCCCTTACATGTTGGTGGCATCTAGCATTGTCAACATGTCCATACTCGGTATATAACATTGTTTATTACAACATCTTTAAGGTTCTCCTAAGGTCACAACATTCCAATCTCGACCTTGACCTTGTTTAGTTCTCATATCATATAATTTAGAGATAAAAGGCTCAATTCCTTTTTTATTCGATGTAGAACTAAATTTTGTAAAAATTTAGCATAATGCATGCTTTTCCATTCACTGGAAAATTATGAAATTGAAATTGATGATGATGATGAAACATCAAAGGAACTAGACGAGTATGTGAAGAATTTACCCAACAAGAGTAAGTCAATTTTGAAATTGAATCAATGGTGCATTATGTGGCCTAATGGTTAAGAGCATGTGTTTCCTCCTAAGAGGTCACAAGTTCAAAACTAGAGGGGTGTAGAGTATGTATGTCTTCGTATACTTAACAATCAAATTGTTGTGTGGAGGTGGGTCCCTTGTCCCACAAACAAGGGGGTATCATACACCAATTTGGTGTCTAGCTTGCTTGTGACCTTAAAATTAGATAATAATAATAATAATAATAATAATGGTTTGGAAAAAATTTAATTTGATAAAATAAATGTCAAAAATGATGAGATTATAGGTAAAGCGAATTTGAAATTGATGATAAAGGAATAATCCTTACAAATTATTTTAATTTCATCAGGCCACTGGAGATACATTGGCCTTTTCAATTTTGGATAAGTAGAAAACTTAACATTGAAATAGAGGATAAATTAGTTGGATATATGTTTATTATTGAAACCATTGTTTGGTAAACCAATCTCGACTATTAGGCCAATTTAAGGTTTAAAGGACATACTAGAGAGAACTTCAATGATCTAGGAGGATCTCTTTAGATCAATTGCACAGGTCATCATCAGCATTCAATGTCATCTTCAATTTAGTTTGGTGTCGTCAGCTTTGAAAGTGTTGGTTATGGATCAAGTTTTTTAGGCAATGTTTATGGTTTTTCATGGCATTTAGTTGAGATGGTTTAACACCTGGTTTTCGACATGAGTTTGTCGTAAGCTCTGCTAGGATTGGTCGTCGACATGTGTTTTTTTGTTCGCCTTCTTAGGATTTGGGTTGTGTCATCCACTCATAGGTTTTGATGTCAACAGGTTTGTCGTCATGTGACAAATGTCGCTAATGTCACTTTGTGACTTTTGGGGACAAATGGGTTTTTCTCTATTTTGATGTAAAGTCCTAAAACCCTAATCTAAGTCCTAAACATAAACCTAAATCTATGCATCATGTATTGAAAACATTACAAATTCAAACTATATCTAAACCTAATCCTAAAGTCATAAACACCATCGGATATGTTACAAAACCTAACCCTAAACCTATGATACCTACCAAACCATCACATTGTTAAACAACATAAGACTTAACCTATAACTCTCGGAATATGTAAAATAATGCAAAACAACATAAATTACAATGCACAGACCTCTAGCTGCACGACCCACCTAACCGCGTCGAAGAAACATGTGACAGGGTTATGTATAGACCGTTGGGAGGTTACATCACTGTGCGGGTTATGAACATCAAATAGTCAGCGGTCAGGCACATGTAAACAGAGAGTTCACCACAGAGGTTAAGTGGTAACCTCCAGATCTCGGAACCGCTAGTTGGAACTACATTGGAGAAACATGAGAATGCAACAATGGTTAACTGCTAGTCTTTGGAATCGTAACAAATAACAGCAGAAGTGGACACATGGCAAACTGTCGGCAAAATGGTAGCCGTAACCATTGGGCGGATATGCCATGAGGTGGCAGTAAAGCAGTCGACTACCCATTTTTCACATGGAAACCATTAGCCCTCCACCCGGTTAGCCTGAGCGCTAGCGGTTATGTAGTTATTATAATGTTTATTTTGGGTTTTATATGGTTTTTGTCAAAACAAACTAATTCGATGACCATGCCAACCTACCCTAGGTGTCTCCTTGCAACTAGACCGAGCTCAAAACTCATCCTGAGGCAATCAAATTCACCTCAAACTTAGCCAAAGGTGGTATTATGTACCTGCAGGCCGATAAGAGGTAGATTTTCTTCGTTGATCAGGAAGGAGAGAGTGGTTTTGGTTTTTGTATGCAGATTCTCAAGGTCATAGGCAGTTTTTCTTTCAGTGTAACAAGAGCATCCAGAGTCGTAATTGGGAACTATGATAGGCATTGGAAAGCTCGTTCAGAGAGCTTCCTTTTGATAGTGATCAGAAGTGCTCGTGTGCATAATAAGTTTGGTCTATTCTCTGTGTAATCGAACTACTTGGTTTCAATCCTAATAAAGAAGTTGCCCATCTTGAAAGCAAACCCGAAGACATATTCCATCAAGGACAAACTCCGTAATCAACTTTTCTATCTGGTATCACTATGTTTTTACTATTTTCACTTCTATTATGCATCTTTCTTATGTTTAATTAGCTTTCGTAAAGTCTTCTTCTCAAGTAGTTTTCCTCGATTTCCCACTTTCACTTAATAATCAATTCAATAATGGCTAATCAATTCTACATCAGTTTTAGTCTATGATCATTTCAGATCATTCAAGGATCAAATTTGCATTGATTTTTTTAGTCAGAATCCGGTAATATGTCATTAAAAATATCAATAGAAGAATTGGTGTAATATTAGAAGTGTGGAAAATGGCTATGAATTTAGCTAAGTTATCTGTGAGAATTAACTCCCTTATTTAATATGTACAAAAGGATCTATAAAATTATGAAACGTTTTATAAAGAAGAATTAACTATATTCATCATGAAAGTGTTAAATATGATTGAAGGGATAAGGAAAGAAAATAATCTTCCTTCACAAGGATGAATCAAACAACTAAAATCCTGAGGATGAACCACATTAGTTGGTTCAAAACGTTGAACAAATCTCAATAATGCGATTAATCTGAAAGACAATCTCATTATCAATATGGATCACAAAATTCTACGATCTAATAACTAAAATCCTACTGGAAAGAATTAAAACACTTTATGAATTAATTGCTAAGTGTGATAATATCAAAACAAGGTGAAGTGACTTATTATTTAAGTTGATCGAGGTGGAAAAAGAATTGGAGGGGATTAGTCTTGTCATGGACATGATTCCATTAAATAGGGATAAAATATAATATTGTGTTGATGTAAGAAGAATCACTTCTAGAAATGAATTTAACCAACTTGTTTATTTCCTTAAGGAACAAATTGAGAAATAGTTAAGTCATTTCATTTGTAAGATGAAGACCAATATGACATACTACATCAAGTTAGTTATGATTTGAAGGATATTGAAGGTCATTTGTTTGAAGTTCAAGTGAAACAAGAAGTTACCATGGCACCCTTACAATACTTCCTTGAGAAATGGCTCAAATATACTTTGGAGAAGGTAACTACTTCAAGATAATTTATCGATACTTATGACAATCACATTTCTTACACACATCCAACACTTAAAAAAAGGAGATTCAACACAGAAGAGGTATTCTTATTCTAGCACTGTAAGTAAATTATCTATTTTTGGTTTCCCATCCTTCTTCTCATTTAGAAATCATACACTTTTAAATTATGGAGTTTTCCAAGAACTAAGGTAAATTTCTAACTATTTTTCCTTTTCTATTCCATGTCTTTACTATTGTTCTATGGATCACAAAATCCCAATCATTATCCTTAGATGGTTGAATGCCCTTACATTTCTCAAATATTAAAAAAATTATCAAAGTATTTATATATTTTTTAATATTCCTTAGAGAACTGTTTAAGAGTTCATCTCTAGTGTGATCTTTGGAATTTTAATTTTAAACTTAAGATTGCAAGGGTGTAGTTATTTTCATCCCAATGAGTTAGGATGAAAATATATTTTAAAATTATCTACAAATGCATACCATAATTGTTTTCTTCAGTCATTTGATTTTTTATTTACAATTATGTTGGAAAAATTTTGAGTTTTAAGTTTTATTTAGTTCTTATGTTCATATCTATCATATTTTATAAATATATGAGGCCTGGTCCTATCTCAAGCTTCTTTATTTTTCCCTATTTTTGGAAACTATGATTTTTTGTTAAAGAGTACCACCTCTTAAAAGATAAGTGGTTAATATTATTCCCTCAAATGTTATCCTTGATATTTTTCCAATCCCAATGGTAAACCATTAGCCACTAAGAATTTGAGGAGGTCAATTTCCAAGGATAGCTTATGGAGTTAGGTGATTTCCAAAAGGTGTATAAACACTCAAATAGGAGAAGAATGATTTAGAAAAGAGAACAATTCATTCCATAATGTGTATTTATTATGGAGGTTATTATATTTTCCTTTCCATTAATGTGTGTTGGAACCCAAAAAAACTTTGCAAATTTTTTGTAAGTGCAAGTCTGCGCAGTAGGGATAAGGAGTGAAGCATAGGGTTGGCGCAGTAGGTAGAGTGAGGAATAGATGGATTCCATGTGGGAGGATGATATTAGCACCCGAGGATGGAAGGCACATGCAGAGGAATATTGGTGGTTAATATGTTTCAGAGGAGTGGACCCAACTAAGGATAGTGCGGCTAAGTGGAGGTGGGAAATATTTTTTGGAAAGAAGAGAAGGGGTGGAGTGGAGCTAACTAGCAGGAAGGATATTTTGAATGACTAGTGATACGCATGGTAAAACTCAGGAGGGATGAGAAAATATCTTAACATCTTTCGTGATAACTAGAATGATTAAGTGAGATATTGAGAGGGTTCAAGAGGTTCTAGATGAACATAAGAAGGGCTACCAAGGATAGAATGAGGGTTGGTTGTTGGTCATCAAACGTTGGATTCTAGTTGTTGGAAATTGAGTGTTGAGAAAGAACAAAAGGGAGAAAATAAGCTACAAAAGCCTTGTTTGATTTCTATATATGTTTATTTGGTTCTTGGGTATATATTGTTTTAGTCCACTACTGTTAGGAAACCTTACTGTAAAAAACATGATCACTTTCATATGATTTTTGTCATTATGGATTGGGTTCATGGTTTTCTTCCTGACAATGTATAGTTCTATTCTGGAGGGTCGATGAGCCTGTTTGTTTCATGGATGTAACTCTGGGTGTAGTTCCACTTTTAGTAATGTGAATATAATCCAGTGGTCAGATGTGTTGTTTAATCTCCTTCGCGCATTTTCTTGTATGTTGTATTATGCTGAGAGAGTATCAATTTTCTATATTATTCTTAAGTGTAATTCTTATCATTGTTTTTAGTGATTTGAGTAGTCATGATAACCATGTTGTATGGGACCATTACATGTGGAAGTAACTACATCATGTTCTGAGCAAATATGAGTACGTCTAATTAGACGAATAAATTTTAGGGGAAGGGTAAAATAATAATTGATGTAGTATTTTTGTAAGTGAATGAATCTGGGTATGGTGTTGAGTTAACCCTTAATGATTACATCTGTCACTTGTTGTCATTCATCGTACATTCTTGTCTTAGACCCTTGTGCTATCTAATGGGTTGAAAGGCTAACACCTTGCGCGGTGCGCAATAATAGGTCGATGGTGAAACATGTGTCACTTGGGTAGTGCATTGTGAGCCATAAGACAATCCTTTCAGACTATGACAATCACCCATTAGTGCCTTGAGTGAGACTTCACTCACTTTGTGGGTGTTGCTGAAAGGGTCAATGTTAAGCGGCTCTTTGTTGGCCTCTACATCACAAATATTGGGTCTGTTAAAATCTTGTATGCTAACAAATGGTTCCATTTCTGAGACTAGGATGACTATGTGATGCGATTTTCTTCAAGGAATGTGGAAGTCATGGAACCCATCTTGGCAATAAATTACACGGTGGTTCAGGCGGAAGTTGCACGAGTTTGTTGTGAAAGAATTAGGAGACAAAAATCAGAGCATGGAGAAATAACTACAAAAGTACATGTTTATTGAATTTCTTAAGCTTTCTTCTGGGAGCTCCCTAATATATTGATAGAGTGGTTTCAATGATTGAAGGACAACAACCCGATTTACCATCCTAATGGACTAAGAAGGTGGACATCAGAGGAAATTGGTCAGCTTCAAGTAGTGAGTTGTAAGATATCTTGTGCTACGGATTTCTCGTTCAAAAGTGTTTTGGAAGGATATATTGTTGATTTTTCAGTAGAGGTGATGGTGTCCTATACTAAAGTGGAGCAAACATTTCTGAAGGAAGCAAGAGGAAGATTTATAAGGTTGATACTGTTTTTGATAAAGATGATGTTATATGACCACAATTTTTTGCCTCTCGAGTCAAACCCATGAGAAACTAAGTTTCCTGTGTGGAAGGGGAAGTGGGAGAGACCTGGGATATTTTCTACAGAGTAGAGAAGGAGGAGAAGAAGAAGGATTGCAGTGTAGGCTAACAATGGACCCAAAACTGTGCATAGAAAAGGAAAAATGGAAGGATGGAGCAAGAACATTACGAGGATGGAACTTTGAAGGTGGGAGGAGGTACCGATGGAGTGACACAAGAGGAGGTTGATCAACATTGTGCTTATTGAAAGGAGCCCGAAGCGAGGGGCTAGGGAAGGAAATCATAGGACATGGAATAGTGCTAGTGACCAGAGCTATGAAGGGACATAGTTCAACATGTTGCTAATAAAGAAATGAAAGAGAGAATGATTGATTCCACCCTATATGGAAGATTCATAACTTGAGTTGTAGAATCACACCATGCCTATTGTCTAATCCATGACCTATGCATATCTATAGATCAAGAGGTCAAAATTCAACACACTAACACAACTAGTGTTGAAGTTAATTGTAGCCAAGAGGAGGAAATAACAATAGTAGTGGAATTGGTCCAGTTGTAGGAAGGATGACATGAGGTGTCCAAACTCAGTGTTAGGCATGTATTTTTCAGGCAGTTCAACAAGCATAGAGGGATTACTATGTAGAATACCATGGCAGAAATAGATTTGCAGATGTCCATGTTTCACGATTTTTGGAACAAGGACCCTAAACAACATTTGTTTGTATGTGAGGTTCTTTGGACAACCTAGCAGGTCCAAGGTGAGGCCATGAAGATTGCACAACTAGAAGGAACATTTAGGGATTGTATAATAACATGGTACAGGAAGTTCAAAAGCATGACTCCAGCTATATATAATAGGACTCTGGTGGAGGTTAATTTGGCATTGATTAGGAAATTCTAGAAGTCGAAGTCGAAGTTAGAGTCCCATGGTATTACAGAACTAAAGGAAATCAAGCAGACTCCAGGTGAGTCAGTTTGGGACTTTGACCAATGGTTTAAAGTGTTGAAGAACAGGTTGACATTCAAAATTTTGGACATGCAACACAAAAAATGGTCTATTGTGAGACTATTGCTACATATCAGAATACCCTTGGCACAACAATGAATAAGAATCTAGTCAAAATCTTTATAACTTACGTTGATGCTAAAATAATTGCTAGTAGGAAGAGGGGAGAACAATGGTATGGTGTACATGCATTCACAACGGGTTGTGTTAGCTTCCCAACTTCAAGACCTGACTAAGGTGGAGGAAAAGAGAGAGGAAGTATGGTGCATCATTTGTCAGACAGAGGGTAACCATAGAAATTAACGAAAATTGTTGATTGATTATATAGTGATTGACACAATGAAATTTCTTGCGCAAGGTAGAGGAATGTGGTGAGAGGTTTTTTGGGCATGGGGACATATACCATCTAGTTTTTTGATGATGCAAAAGTATGAGGCCATGGCCCATACTCTATTTTGTGTTTTTTAAACTTTGTGGGGCATTAAATCCATCAATTGTTGGAAACAATGGAAATGAGGACACACTAATGAGAGGGGGGTGAGTCAATATTGTGACCAAATTATACAATTCTTCACAAATTAGAAATTTGAATCACTTTTGAAATTACTTGAGAATCAACAACAAATTTTTTTAAATCATAACATCATAATCATCATAAATCTAAATCATAACATCATAACCATCAACAATAACATGAGAAACATATACATAAGACACCAATATTCTTTTTATTTATTTGGTAATAGAAGATTCAAATTGATTACATTATTGCCCCACAAAATACTATTTGTAGGTTTATCAACTGCTACTGAAAGGAACTGTTTCCCATGCTTGTTTATTAGCCTTTGTTGAAAGAGACTCTTTCCCCTACTCATTTACCATCCTTTACGAAAAGGGATTCTTGCCACTGCTCATTTAGCACCCTCTGCTACAGGGATTCCTTCCCTTGAAATACAAAATACTACTTGTTGGCCCTGTTGGTTCATCTTCCATCCATTTTCAAAGTAAAACCAATATACCACTTTCCTTCATAAAAAAATAATTTTCTCACATCAAATTTCTCACCAAACCACCGTACAAACACTTTCAACAATCTATGATTACTGAACAAATCACCAACTATACCAACAAAATTAATCACCAATTAGTTCTTTTCCTTTCTCAAACACCTCTGAGACACCAATATTGGTCTCTGGTTCACCTCTGATGCATACCACCACTATGCATTTTGTTGCACCAACAACCTTCCTTTTTGCTGCTTGAATTCTACTTCAAAGAGTTTTTCCTTCTAAAATTAGGTTCTTTTCCTTTGGTTAAATTCATGTCTTCCTCTATGCAAAAAAATTACTTTTGTCTTTACTTTTCTTCAAATAACTCTTTTTTTATGTTTTTTCTAGGTCTTCAAACAATTCTCTATTGTTCTGATAAGAATCTCTGAGTTTAATTGTCAATTTCATTTATTTTGGCATTTTATTAGAGTTTGGTTGTAGTTTTAACTGCAATTCCCTTGCACTTTCATCTTTGCATGAATCTCTTATTTTTTCCTTTGTCTTGCTTCACTTGACCCTTATAAATATTCTCTTCAACTTATCAAACTCTCCTTACCTGTTTCTAGTGGAAAAACTAAGCTTAATTGCCAATTTTTGTTGTTATGGAATTATTAAAAGTTTGAGCATAGGTCTTCTATTTCTATTGCTTCTCAAAGTTTTCATTTTACTTTAACTACCTCTAAAAATTGTCCATGCTTCTATGCACTACCACTAACCCATTCATAATTCCATATTTCGTTAATTTCCTTTGCTAATTTTTCAAAAGAAAACCACTCGATTCAAGCATTTTCATAATAAAATTCAAAGGGTCACTATCAATTTATTAATAGTGTGCCACATTGTTGCCACATTTCCCTCTTGATCCATCCCGAGGCTTTAAATATTGTTAATTCCACTACACTAGCCCAAATCTCTATCTTGGTCCTTGCACTGTTGTATTGTGATGTCCGCTCAATCTTGTCATTGGTCACGAAAACCATTGGTAGTTTGTGCAGCCCCCCTAGAATGATTTTCAGTATTGGGGGGTAGTGTAACTCACCTCCACCATTGATATAATGATCAATAGTTTTGGAAAATCACCCATTGCACCACCTTCCTACATATCAACGGTCGAGTAGTGGACCCCGACGTAGTTACTCTATTACGTCGATGGGGATGCCCAACTCCTAATCTACCCTTAGAGATGCCCAGTAGTAACTGCAGCCACCCACCAATTATTTCGCTAGCTGGTCTACTAGCTTTGACTGAATTCCAAACTAGACTTGCTCCAAAAACATTCACCAAGTTTTATCTAGAACCTTTCATTTTTTGGGGTCCTGCCTTTGATTGACCATATATTGTGATCCAAGAGGCCATTTTCTTACTTCCACATACCAATCGAAATCTCTTTCACATATATTTCCATCTGAGTGGGTTCCAATTGACTTTGAGGTAATATTCTTCTCTAGAAATTACTTGAAAGTCACTGCACCATCTCACTTTTTCTATATATTTTTTGATCTTCCTTCTTGCAGTATTCTCACCTTTTCCATTGCATTTGTAAATTTTCATCACATGTGTCATCATCATAATAACCTTTGACACCCTTTTCCATAAATGAAAACACCATCAATGCTTTTCCTTTGTCATCAATGGCACCATATTTCCAACATCATTATCACACGCTGGAGTTGATGCACGAGCACATGTTTGATTTGTTCTGAGTGCAAGGGCCCGAAGGGACAAAATTCGTTTTGAATGGATTCAACCAGACCATATATAATCAAGGAAAACAATACAAAAAACAAGGACGAGGATGATGTATGGCAGTTATATGACCTCGAGGACGAGGTAGACAAAGAGGAGGATTTGGCTAAGGAAAAAGCACCATAATATGCTACAATTTTGGAAACATGGACACTTGGTCTGGGACTGCACCAATCCTTGCTACATTTGTATTCATTATAAGTCATTATATCATCTGAAAAAGAAATTCCCCTAGTTTATATCTAAGTGGTAGGAGAATAAGGGGCCCAACATATAAATGATAGATTTTGAACCACGTAGGACTCAACAATGGGTAGGTGGGGTAAAGTGGGAAGGATTTAGGACAAGAGTTGATGTTGTGAGACCCCAAAGATCATAGGCATGATGGGTAAGGAGAGCCCCTGAACCTCCTCCAAAGTTTGATCCGATAAGAGAAAAAACCATGTATAAGGAGGCCTGATAAGAACTAGTTGCAGAAGAATGGGATAGATTAGAAGCTAGGATCGAAGAAAACATGTCAAAGCTATTTGATGCTACTATAGGTAGGGAGTAGAGGACAATAGTGGATCTAGTTGAGATTCTACTGAAAATTTCCTAAAGCTAGTAAAAGATCCTTAGGCCCTGAATAAATTCAGGAGGATGGTGAAGCAGTCTGCCAACATATCTGAGGAGACTATTGCGTGAGCTTCACCAAGGGTTGTGAATCAAATAGATCACATGAAGATAACTAGTAAATAATTCCAGCTCAATGTGCAAATCAAAGAATACTAGATGGACTTCATCATTTTGGACTTGGATTAGATGTAAATATTCTAAAAAAAAGTAAGTGGGGAATGATGGGGAAGCCTAAGCTGACTTGGTCACGAATTTAGCTTAGATTGGCCAACCAACATTAGATTTTTCCTATTGGATGATTTTCATGATTACTAGTGGACATTGACAGGGTGTCAAGCACTGTCACTTTCAAGGTGATTGAGATCATGGATGATACCAATCCTTATTCGACTCTTTTTGGGATCGAATGAGCCTTTGATAACTAAGTAATTATTAATATAAAGATAAGGTAGATGATCTTTGATGATGGAGATATTTGAATAGTCACGTCATTATGTCCGAGAGAAGGAGATTGATACATTAACCTAGTGAAAGGTGAGCTTAGTTGGGAGGAACCAGATAATATTTATAATGTCACAACTCGAAGGATTGACTATGCAAATCCTACAACTAATGGAGTGTTGAGCTAGTGTAGCATTGGGTCCTATGCCTTATATTCAAAAGAAGCTTTGAAGAATTGGTAGAATTGGCCACATGAATTCAACACCCTAATATGCGCACATGTTACAAGGATGGTGTTTTGGATAGGTTCAAAGGTACACAACCCACCTCGATTCAATGGGTTATCAAAAGTAGATATTTTTGTTCAAGAGTATGATGATTAGATATCAGACTGTTAAAGGATTCTCGCAGTGGATGTTGTGCTCTGTGCCACCCTAGCTAGATGGTGGTATGCACACAAAGAGAAATTTATAATATGGCTACAGTGTAAGGAATTGATGAAAATTAGATTCAGGACCATCTCTAGGGTTCTTGGAGAGAAATATTCAGGTGTGGAATGCACTAGGACTCACCTAAAGAAGTGTGTCACAACATGGACCAGGGGACAAGTGTTAGAGAAAGAATGGGTGCATTGATTTATACACACCTTGGATATCATTTTAGTATATTTTCATATTGAGTTGGAAGTGGAAAAAGAACACGAGATTGGGATGAAATGGTGCAAAATCCCAGGGCTACATTTAGTTTTAAAGTAGAGGAATTAGTGTTGGATGAAGCTCTAAAGGTATTACGATGGAATATATTCGCTTCTAATGAACTAACAATGGCCAGGAGTGAACCATTATATTCCACACATCAACATCGGTAGCAAGTACAAGGGTTCTTAGAGTGCTACAATGTAGTAGAAAGTGGAGAGGATGATGATGATCCCAGAACATGAAAATTATGAAATTTGAAGGTGAGTGTGCAATAGAAGGACCACCATTGCAATTCAAGAAATATGTGAAACCGATCAAGACTAGGAAGGTGAACATCAGAACCAAAGTAATACCCAATATGGTAGCTATTGGAGATTATTGGGACAAGGATACTGTCGAAAAGGTTACAGACTTATTGTGTGAGTATGAGAACTTGTTCCCTAATACATTTGAAGAGATGAAGGAATTGTTGGAGATTTAGGAGAAATCAAGATTCCCCTAAAACCTTATATGAAGATGGTAGAGAAATGACCCTATTGATTGAATCCTATTTACAAGGAAAAGGTCAACAGGCAATTGAAGAAGATGTTGCAAGAAGGAATCATCAAGTTAGTGGAGGAATTAGAATGGATTAGCTCGATGGTGGCTCAAAAAAAAAATAAAAAAAAAAATATTGTATTTTTTTGGACCTGTGGAAGTTGAACGATGCCTATGCACATGACCCCTTCCCTACCTCATTCACTGATGAGATTCTGCAAAATGTGGGACGACAAGGAGCTTACTATTTTACTGATGGACTTTCAGGATAACCCTAAGTAAGGATCTCCAAACAAGACCAACACAAAACCACCTTTTTGAGAGAGTGGGGATGTTTTCAGTATACAAGGATCTCATGATGCCTAAAAAATGCACCAGCAATATTTTCGAGAATAGTGGTGGAGGTGTTTAAAGAGTTTATTCATTACTTTCTAAAAGTCTATTTGGATGGTTGGACAATGTTTAGCCTCTTTAAAAATAATATTGAAATGTTGCAGTTGATGTTAAACAGATGTAGATAATTACAAATTTCATTAAACCTCCAGAAGTATATATTCCACACTCCCTTTGGCATCCTGTTTGGACATGTTGTATGCAAGTAGGGGTTGTTGATACACCCAGAAAAGGATTACCATCATTATATATTTTCCATCGCTAAACATGGAATGATAAATAAAATCCACCTTGGGAAATATGGGATACTATCATACGTTCATCCAAGGATATGCTATGATCACCACACCCATGGAGAGATTATTGAAGAATCGGGTAGAATCTCATGGACTGAGGAATGCCAGCAGACTCTAGACACTTTAAAGGAGAATATGGTATTAGAGCCTATTCTAGTCTTCCCATATTGGTGTGAAGAGTTCCATGTACATGTTTATGCATATTCTATCATGCTAAGAGAAATATTGGCTCAACTAGGAGAAGGGGAGGTTGATCACCCTATCACCTTTACCAACTGCAATTTATTGATTGCAGAGAAGAACTACACTGTTATGTAAAGAGAGGACTTGGTGATGGTGTACAAACCAATCCACTCTAAAATACCTAGTAAATATTCTTGTTTTGAGGGGGAGATTCTATATATGGTTACTATAATTTCATGAGTATGGTTTTCAAGTAGTAGTTAAAACAAGGAGACTGAATTTCGGTTCTAATCACCTGTCACATCTGAATTCAGGAGAGGAAGCTAGAATTTGGAGGACAAATTTCTAGATGTGTAGTTGTTCACAGTAACTATGGTGGATGATTATTTTGTAGATTTTGCGCATTTCTTGAACACGAGGATGGCTCCAGAAAATTACATTATGGCACAAAAATAATAGCTAGTGGTCAAAGTAGCATATTATCAGTTGATTTCTAGAGCACTGTATAAATTAAGGGTCGGCGAAATCTTGAGAAGATGTGTTATAGGGCATAAATTACCTATGATATTAGCAAAAGCAAATGTTGGGGTCATTGGGGGGCAATACATAGGTCAAGCTGTAATGAAAAAGGTTTTACACACTAGACTATGGCGGCCCTTAGTGTATACTAATGCTAAGGAGTATTGTAGGACTTGTGACATATGTCAAAGGGTGGGAAGGTATTCTAGGTGATTTGAAATTCTTCTAGTGCTCTAGCTCACCCTACAACCATTTGACATGACATGGGCCATTGATGTTATTGGACCAATTGACCCACCTGTGAGGAGGAATGGTGCATGGTACATCATTACCACTATCAATTACTTAAGAATATGGGTTGAGATTGCATCAGTGAAAGGATGCAATGTAGAAGCTGATGCATTGTTTTTGTTCGATAATGTGGTGACCAGGTTGAAGTGTTCCATAATTTTAATGAGTAATCAAGGGACACATTTTTTAAATAGAAATATAGCGACATTGATGGAGGAATTCAAGATCTATCATCAGAAGAGAACCACTTATCATTCCCAAGCTAATGGAACCATGGAAGATTTCAATAAGATCCTAAAAACTTCACTTACCAAGTTATTTAATGTGCAACATGATGATTGGGACCTAATAATCCCTGCAGTCTTATGGGCCTATAGAAATACATGTAAAAAGTTAACCAGATAGACCCCTTTCCCATCGGTATGCGAGATGAAAGCTATCATGCCAATGGAGTTCCTAATATCTAGACAATTATCCTAGCTACCCAGATGACATAATATGATGTGGTATAAAGAGAATTACAAGATTTATTATAGTTGGAAGAAGATCGGGCATTATTACACATCATTTTGTCACTATCCCTGTACTCCCCATCCCTTGATCCTAGAGGACCTCTACAGTGAACCCTATATGCTTTGGCTTCATGAAGAAACTTCCATTGTGTCCCTCTTCATGAGCAAATCATTTCCCTTTTGCACCATTTCCCTTGAAACTTCTATTTTTTTAAGTTTACAAGACTGGCGCTAATGGCCTTTGTCTCCCCTACGCTGACGTGCAAATATTAGCACTACTCCTCGCGAAGACTGGAGAAAATGAGTTGTGTTTCAGTCATGTCAGTCCTATTCTAGAAAGTTTTTTAAAATTAGAGCTGAAGCTTCCAGCTCTATAAGCTCTGTAATATAAGTCTGGTGAATGGTTTGGTCGGATGGGGTCGAAGATGACACTTTGGGCTTCTTTCCCCTATAATTATGGAACTACCTCAAGGGATAAGTCCTTCTCCCATGAGAAGAGGATCCATCTCTCATCCATATTTCCTATATAAACCTCCCTTCTTCCCAAGCACAAATTAGTGTGAGTGTGAGTGTTATAGTTGCAAAGTTTTGATGATATTTTGGTGTGGAGTAGACAAGCAAGCTATTACTAGTTGTAGCTATATAGTTGTGTGAGGGAGAAGTGTGTTTTGGTTTGGAGTGAATCCTAAAGGGAAGATCTTTTAAACTATTATTGTTTGAAGCCATTGTGGAATGCTAGCAGAAGTGTGTGGGAACTTGGTCTTGTCAGAGGAAGACTGCAACATCAAGACGAATGGTTGTAATCTCTCTTTGATAATAATATATGCAACTATCGATTGATTTCCTACATGTTTTGTAATATTACATATTCATGGATTAATGTTTCTTGACTTGTTAAGTAGGCTGAATTTCAATTTGTCTATTATTATGTTTGTGTGTTGTTGTTGTTTACTTATTCCAAGAGCTTGAAGAAGGAAGCGAGAGATTGTTGGAGCAAGAAAGCGAGGTAGGCCCTCTTGATTGATTCTAACCTAAGGAAATCGTCCATAGAATGTATCTATTATGGTTAGACCCATTATCGAGCTAGAGGAATTCATTTGTGTCCGCCCTTATAATTTTAATTCACCACAAATTGGTGACTCCACTGGGGATCCCAATCCTTTTGTTTGTCTTGGATTTAATGATTTTGGGAGAAATTTTCTAGGTCCACATTTTCCCTTTGGTTCTGTTTCTTTTCTCTTGCTTACTGGTCTCAGTCTAAAATTCATAGTAGTAGATTTGGTCCCTGTTTCAATTTTTTTTTTTTTTTTTTTTCCTTAGCTCCATTGATCAGTGCACTTAATTCGCTGATAGTCATGTCGATCAGCGTGAGTTTCTGAGAAACAGTCATGCCGACTAGTCTCTGTTGTTTTTTGTTAGTTAGGCAATCACATCGATGCCTGTAAGTGAAGATTAGGATTTGTCCCTAATCTTGGCCAGCATGTTTTTCTCTCATGATTTCGACCCTGTAATCTTTTTAGACCATCTTCTCCCTAACTAGAGAGATTCATTTAGCTTGTTTGTGTGCTTGCTTGGTTTAGCCCACCCTATGATGTGTTAATTCTAGCCTTGAGTGAAGTTTTTTTTATTATTTTTTCTTTGAATCCCTCGATAGGCACTTTTTTTGGCCAAAAAGTTGCATTGATCAACCATTAGTGCTAGTTGTATTACTCATTAGTCTTGCCAATCAGCACTACTTTTGGCCCAAAAGTCTCTCTGGTCTCTGAGTTAAGAAAAAATCAGAATTTCTCCCATTCCAGTGCTAGTGTGTCTTGACCCCCAGACTCTCTTCTTCCTCCCAGAAGTGACTAGGATGCTTTGTTTGCTTCATTTTAAATAGAATGAGTGAAAGAGTCTCGGTTGTTCTCTTATTTCAAGTGTCTCTTTTCTCTTTCCAAGCATAGATTACATTGCTTGGTTTGTCGATTGAAGAATTTATGTGTTTGGTTTGTTCAATTTAGGCAAGAATTTCCTTTTAGTTTCATTTATCATGCTTTGGATTTGATTGATGCTTGTTTGTTCAGAATTATGAAATTTTCATTAAAGTTCTTTATGTGAAAGATTCATTTTTCATGTTATGAAAAGAAGAACATCATTCTAGTTTACTTAAGCGAAAATATTGCATTAGTAGCATTATTGAGAAGCTAAAATTGCATCATCATAAGCATTGGAAATGAAATGAAACTTCTTATGTTGTTATAGGAAGATTAAGTGCATTCAGGAGATTTATTAGAGAAAGATTTCATTCTTTGATTGTTGCATTGATTTTGTGTTCCCTATCTCTCAATTAGTGTTAACTTTCATTGAACAAAGATCTCTTTTCCCATATAGTTGCGTGTAGGATTTTTGTCAGATGACGGTGGTAGGGCCTTGAAACTGAGACCTAATTCAATATCAACCGTTAAAATTTATTGAATTAACCTAAGGAATCATTGAAACTTAACACTTACATTTAGAGGTCTAGGCTAGAGATGTATTTTGGTGTTTTAAACCCTAGCAATTGTAGTTCGCTTCGGCACTAGACAGCGCTAGTACGGACTTGTGCACCCAATATCGTTGAGTATATAGTAGGAGACCCCTCTAGGCTACAATCCTTTATCCATAGGAAGCCGAGTCGGCTACCTTGCAAACGTGATACACCAAACATAGCATTCGGGAAGATTTCCTCCTCGTACTTCTCGGTTCGCTGGGAGGTATTTTGAAGTTCATGGTTTCCTGGTAATACTTTTTACCTAGATCATCCATAGAAGTCATTTGATATTTTTGACTCATTAAACTTAAAAGATCATTCGGGTGCTTGTCCTTTCGAGCTTGTTAATTATAAAAGCGACTAGAGTCACCTTTTGTCCTTTTCTCGTCTCTTAAAATATGAAAAGGCAAAGTTTTGTTTCAGTGTCTTAAAATTAACTCCCCGTGAAATATTCTTGGTTAAAATGATCCTCCTTAGTGTTTCTTTAAAATTTGATTCCAATGGTAAAATTCCCAGAGTCCACCAGTGAAGGATCCCCCTCGGATGAGAATCCTGGTCCTTTTCCTTCTTTTGGAAATGTTGGTGCTCCTTATATGGCAATGCTATCCCTTCCTGGGTTGGCCATTAGTCTAGCTGTCTGGTTGTTTTCAACATCAGTGGTCTCGAGAGTCCCGAACCCTGTCCAAATGTCTCCTTAATTCGAATCACGTCATGATGATTCTCAGGTTGACCCCTCACCTTCTTCACCCATTTATTCATCCTCCTCTTCTACTTTTCCTGGTGAAATTTTGAAATACAGTAACCAGGAGGCTTAGAAGAAGAAGAATAAGATGAAGAAGAAGAAGTCAGATAAGCAAGAGGCCAACCGTACAACTATTACTCCAAATGCACCCCCCATTGACAAACCTTATGATCCTTCATGGAAGGTAAAATTACCTTGTAAGCTATGTAAGAGTGAACATCTCCTTCAAGACTCTCTTGGAATTCCCAGGGTCTTAGAGGTATGGTCTTAAAACCTGAACCGACCATCCTTGTTGACCTCTAGATATCATGTCGATGTTACGCCTTCAGCTAATGATGGCAAGAAGAATGGAAAGATTAGATTCCCTTGTAGGTTATGTGAAGGAGAGAATCTTCTTCACCTATGTCCTCTTATGGATAAAGCTTCCAAAGTTTTGGAAAACCTTACAACTCCTCAACCCCAACTTCCTATTGGTTATCAAAGGTTTTCTTCTAACCCTCTCCCAGCTAGTAAAGAGATTGAATTGGACTCATCTCTTGCCCATCCTTCTCTTCCTGAGCATGACTCTCTTGTTTCTGTTCTTGACCACCCATTGGTCAAAAGAGCATTGACTTGTCTCCGCCTTCAGTTGATCACTCTATTCCGAAAGAGAGTGGTGATCATACTGCTCATGTTCTTTTCATCTCCTCATATTCTCATGAATCGAAGAGTAGCCCTCCTATCCTAGTTGTTTAGGAAAGTCCTTCTCCTATTCTTGTACAACATGGGGGCAACCATATGATGCCCCCACCAAGTAGTTATGTCGTTTCTTTTGATTGGAGTCACTTGACTGCTTCCTGCCTCCCATCTTATGTGCCTTTCTAGATCACAGTACAAGCCTATAATATGGTAGTACCTGGAACTATATTAGATGAAGGAACATCTGTTAGCATCATGTCTTCTACTAGTTGGAAAGCTTTGGGCTCCCCACAGCTTGTGCCTGTCACACAGAATCTGTTGGCCTTCAACAGAGGAACCATTTAGCTCTAAGGGATCCTTCTAAAGTTCTCTATTACTTTGGGAGGAAAGACTATCTATAGAGATGTGATGGTAGTCCAATGTCCGTTAGATTTCAATCTACTCCTTGGACACGACTATGTTTATGTCATGGGAGCTCTTGTTTCTTCAATTTTTCGTGTGGTTTGTTTTTCGCACAAAGGGAGAATTGTGACTATTGATCAAATGTCGTTCATTGGTCATGAGGTGTCTCCTTTGTAACCATCATCCCCTATCGGCTCTTGTTTGCAAGTAGTACCTTCTCTGCCATAGGTCAATTATGTGGCTACTCATTCCATCTCCGCATTTGTTGATGATCACACAAATGGTATAGTACACTATGTATTGGGGGCATTGGAACTCGATTGTCACGCGGAATTAGTCGATCTTGCGGACAAGACAGACCTTCCTAGAATCTAATGAAGACCTAATGACAAACAAACCAACCAGACACTATCTTTCTCTAAATGCGCTTTATAAATAATGGTAAACAAATGTGTTTAAGGGCCTACCTCATGTCCAACGCAACTTTGGAGATGCCTTCACTCCTTTGATCCAAGTAAATTCCTTCGTCGTAAACCTGCAAGAACAAACAAGGCAAACAATTAAATAGCACCTGAATATCCAATATTATAAAACATATTTAACATGAAAGTCAAGGAGTCCATGAAACAAATAGCATAAGATACTTGTTGAGAAAAATGAGCTTGATTGTATTAATTCAAAAGAAATAAACCTTACAACATTTTCCTTGACGCTGTACAAGCTCCTTCCAGGGTCCAGCAAGAAGTCTCCTCTACATTGACAAGCTTCACTCACTCCCTAATGGGGCCAAAAAGGTATGTGATCTCTCCTCTTAAGCTCAAATAGGAAGTCTTGATTTCACTAGCATTTACCCTCAAAAGTTCAGCTTCTAATCTCTCTGGCCACTGACCTAATGCCTCAATTTATAGTGCAATGGAGATTAGTTACCAGCTCCTCCTTCAAAGGGATAGAGTCCTCCTTCAAAGGGATAGAGTCCTCCTTCAAAGGGATAACTCCTCTCAACAAGGGATTAGTTCCTCCTATGATGGGATGCATGAACCACTTGGAGCGAACAATCCACGTAACAAATGCTTCTAGAAAACTCTAGAATTAACCCAAGATGAGTTTTTTAAGATAAAGATTGCGCCTTTTTGACTTTTATAGGGGTACGCACCCTCCCATTTACATACAGAGCGTATAAGTACGTAGATATTCTGAACAAAAGGTGCGGGCCCGCAG
>APFE030324353.1:26047-38813 GCA_000404065.3 Pinus taeda | reverse complement strand
ATTAATATTTTGTTTCCCTTCATTACCATACTTATTTTTAATAATAAACATTTATTAATCTATAATCATTTCTTGTTTGCTTTCTACTAATTGTTATATTCTTTCTAATAGCAATGTTTTTTCACCAACTAATGGTTATTATCCACCGAAAAGGGAGAAGAGTTCTGATGGAAAGAATATCTGAAACTTTTTTCTTTTTTTTTTCTTTTTTTTTTCGCAACGACGCACCCTCCCAACTCCCAACTCGGAGTTCTGGGCACTAATGAAGGTCACATGTAGACATCTCGATGCCTCTATAGTAGATATGAAGGTGGATTTGCAGTCTATGCCAAACAAATTCTCTTTTGAAACCACCATCTCCCACAGGCCAAAAGGCTCTTACATTAGCAAGGGTTGATCACTCTCATTCTGGATCAAAATTTTATCCATGGATCAGGCCATATCCTATCATATCTTCTCACCCATATGCTAGATATTCCCTTGCACTCGTCAAATCCAAAAGTATATCCTCGATTCAAAATACTACCCATTGTCCATCCACTGACTCCAAGTTAAAATGCGAAGGAGGGTCTTCTGAGAGGTTTGGTAGATTTCTTCACAATCTCTTTCTTCGATGTATTAGGGCATTTAGATACCAATCACTACTCCATAATGAGAGATCGACACTTGTTGTGGACGAATCTAGACTTTTTCCTAGAGTTACAGGATGACGTAGGGATGGATCTAGCCTTGGGGATACGGGATCAAGCAGGGATGGATCTAGCCTTGGGGATACAGGATCGCGCCCCAGATCTGGTGTGCATTGTAACAGTTTGGTCTACGTTTTGGTCAAATCCCTCAAAACTAGAGGTCTATGCAATAGATCAACACCTGATATGGACAAATATTTATCATTCATTTCTGAACCAAATTTTAACACAGCTTGATGTCAAGGAGGAAATGGCAGAGGACCCTGGAAAAGAAACGGTGTTGGAAAACTTGATGGACAATAGTTTTGTTGGCTTAGGGGGTCCTGACCTAGGTTCAGAGTTAGTTGCACCAACCAACAAAACCCTACACTACTGGCCCTTTCGAAAACAACCGGATGCAAGAATCAAGTTTTTGTATCTAGAGACTAGTGTGATGTCTTCTAGCACCTCAGATCTGCCTTCGCGTAGATCGATAAACTCTTAGGGCATGTTGTTGCAACTCTATTACAACAGCCTTTAGACCTTTGTGAAGGTCTACGATAAGTCCTTGTAGACTTTTAACAGTCAATTTGTCTACCTACGCACATCAGAGAGCACTCCTAAATTAGGGTTCATGTAGATTTACTTAAGTTATTAATAAGCATTAGAGAATTCATCAGAGTCTTTGCGAAAGTACTTAAACATGCATTGCGTACATTATTAAGAGTTGTTCAAGAGAATAGATTAACATTCAATCAATATTCCATAAACACATCATTCATCGACAACATATAACATTAACAGAAATAAATAGAAATACGAAAGAATTCTTCAGAAAATTGTCTTTATCAATCTTCAATTTAGGATTACAGACTCAAAATTTCCCTGCACACAACAACTACAGGGGTCCACGCACTCAGCTGTGGACTCTACCTAGGCCTCTGCGCACTCAACAGCAGAGCCTTTCTTATTCTATCTTACCTACTTCTTCTCGCTATCACTTCCCTTTCTTCCCTTAGACTCTCTAAGACACACCTATTTATAGCCTTTTTCATACAATCTCATGGTCCGCGGACTATGGGTGAATCTAAAAACAAACTCAAAATTTACATAACACAAGGGGCTAAACCCCTTTGACTCTTATTCATCTACGTGCTTCGCATACACAAATCGCAGAGACTTTATATTATTTACAAAAACTATACCGAAAATTGGGTTATCTTAAACCCAAAACTAACCTAGGGGACCCCATCCCAACAGGCCCCCAACACAAATATCATGACTCACCCTCAAGTCACTCTGTTGGCACTGCGATCTTACTATGAAGATCCCCCAGCTCCACCTGGATCACTGCAACTTCGGCAGTACTCTGTGTTGCTATCTGCTAAACTTCCTCAACCAATTTTTTCATGGTTGGTCCTTCTACGACTAGCCTCATCATTTGTGTTTTATGCTACAGTCCTTTAAGCTTATCCTAAATGGTAGTCATGACTGGATAAGCCCCTCCAACCAAGGCTGCAACCTAGCCTTTAGCAAAGCCTCCTTCTTTTGTGCTTCCTCCACTTGTGCTAGCAGCAGTTTTCCTTCCTGTAACTTGGCAAGGCATTGTGTTGGTGCTAAGGTGCACGTAGTCACCCTGACCTCCTCATATTGGCGTTGCAGCTCCCCTACCTCTGTATTCAACTTCGACAAGTTCAGATCCTCCTATAGATTGGTCAGTATCTCCATATCCTTCTCGAACAGTGCCGCACAGTCTGTGACTGTGGCATCCAAAGTAGCCATGCCTTCCTTTATCATGGCTTTGCGCTGCTTCCAGACCTCAGGCAAAGTCGTGGGCTGCAACTTCAATTGTAGCTCTACAATATTCATTTTGAACTCAAAGGTTACCTATCCAACCCCTTCTTTAGCCTCACGCACACCAGCGACTAGTTTTCTGATTTTGGCTTTTGGTTGTGCATCCTCCGGAATGTGAAGCTCAAGCAATATCTTGCATGCCTCTGATACTGCTAACTCCAGACTTGAACTACACATCTGAAATTCCTCCCTTTCCTTCAAAGTCCACGTCTTTTCAGCGAGTATTTGCTCATTTTTTACTTTGTACTCACTTATGAGGTTGAAGGCATGTTGCTCCCTGGTTCTCAATTCATCTACCACCCCCGTATGAAACTTGTGGAGGGTCTCATTAGAGAGTGTTGTTATATTCAACCCTATGTTCTTGATTGTACTAAGTATGACATGATCATCAACGGACTCTGTGTGAATGGACCCGTCTGGAAATAGTATAGTTTTGAGGTCTAGGGTCCTGGATAGCTCTATTGCTTGTCTTGTCCCGGGTGTCAGGCTCGCTTGCTCCGCGCTCATTTTTCCAACGCCCACTTGTAGTCTGACTTTTAGATCTGCAGCTCATGCAAATCCTTCTAGACACTCCCCAGCGTCTACATGTATTGCTGCTGAAACTGCTACAGCACTTCAATCATTGCATCCCTGCTTTTTTCATCGATCTCATCAAGATCGTCTTCTGTTAACACCATGGGATCAACCTGTGATTTATCATATTTCTACTTTTTCCGCATTCCACCCTGCTACTCCTTTCCACGTTATTTCAAAATAAATGGGTTGCTTTGCCCCTCATCGACTCCTGAACGTAGCTTCCTGGATTACATCTTCGTCAGTCTCTGTGCAACCTTCTCGCTGTGTTTTCCTTCAAGCTAGGCGATGTAGTTTATAGTCTCGCAGTCCCTTGCAACTACCTGGAGCACTAAGACTATCATGTTGCCATATAGTCATTATGAAAGATCCCCTATATACAACTTCAACCTGCTTCCATTCACTCTTCCTAGGAAAGGTTCCCCATTTAGCTTCGCAAGCTGAACTGCACCTCCATCTATAATTTCTTTGAAAATATATGGCCCTAACCAGTGCATCTGGAATTTACCCGAAAATTTAGTGAATTTACTATCATATAACAAGACCATAATGTTTATCTTGAATGTTTGAAGCTTGATATAGCAATCATGCCATGCCTTTTCACATTCCTTCTATATTTGTTGATGAAATCCTGCCAAAAATCTATGCTCTTCGAGCTCTATCAGTTGCATGAGACATTCCTCCAAAGTCTTGTGATTGCCATATCCGTCAGGGTTGTTATGTGAAAACTAGGCACAATGCACTCCATCGACATTATAGCTTCGACCCCATATACTAATCTAAACGTTGTTTGCCCTGTCAACATCTTACAAGTAGTCCTATAAGCCCATAGTACAGCAGGTACGTGTACATCCCAGTCAATTCGATGTGTGTTGCAGATCTTCGTTAGTGCATTCTCCAAAACCTTATTAAAGGCTTCAACAGTCCCATTGGCATGTGAGTGATACAGTGTACTCTTCTAATGGTAGACCTGGAATTCTTCAGTCAACGTGCTGATCGTTTTGTTCAAAAAGTGCATACCTATGTCATCAAAATTTTTGGGCAGCCAAATCTAGTTAAGACATACTCAAACAAGAATTTAGTTGTGATAGCCCCTATACAATCCTTAATCGATTGTGCTTCCGCCCATCTAGTGAGATATTCCATCGTGGTGATAATATAGAGTGCGCCTATTTTTTTCTCAGGGGCTAAATTGGCCCAACAAAATCAATCACCCACTTCTCAAATGGTTGCAAAGATACTTGAGGATGTAGTGGTAACTCATCCCTTTGTGATGGTCTGCCAGTTCTTAGACATGCATCGCATGCCTTATAATACGCCTTGGAATCCTTGTGCAAAGTTGGCCACCATAGACCTGCGTGCAAAATCTTTGAGCAGTTGCCTTACCTACATAATGACCTCCCACAGCTCCCCCATGGGCTTCAGCGAGAATGCTATCCTACTCAAATTTCGGTACATATCTTTGAAATATTTCATCTACACCCATCTTATATAAATGTCCTGCAATAACTGAAAAATCGGTCACGTGCACTATTAATTCATTCTTATGTTAGCTTGTATATCCTTCCGGTGCCATCCCTGTAGTCAAGAAGTGAATAATGTTGCAAAATGGTCATCCCTATGCGCACCGCAAAGAACTGTGCATCTGGAAACCCTTCCTCCAGATTATTAGGCTCCTTTCCTGTTTCAATCCATGATAGATGGTCAGGTCCCACGTTTAACCTCCCTGGCTTCACAATGACTTCAAAGTCATACTCTTGAAATAATAAAAGGAATCTGTAGATCTTCCCCCCAACACAGGCTTCATGACTAGGTATTTCAAGGTAGAATGATCTATGTACATCTTGAAATTCCCTCATAACAAATAATGTCTGAATTTTTGTATGCGTACACCATGGCCAATCCTTCTCGCTTAGTCGTTGAATAATTCTTCTCGGACTTTGATAGCTTCCTACTTGCAAAGGCTATAGGATTGTCCATTTCTCCTTCACCGATCTGCATTAGGGCTGCACCCAATGCAATGCAAGAGGCATCCACATGTACATGAAACCCATTTTTCGAATCAGGGAATACCAAAATCGGTGCAGTGACCATATTTTCTTTTAACACATCTATGTTTCACTAACATTCTTCATCCCAATAGAATGTTGCATCCTTCTTTAGCAGTTTCTCCACGGGCGCAGTAATTTGAGAATGAGCTTTGATAAATTTTCTATAATATCCTGTATGTCCTAGTGTCGCCTACAGCTTCTTGACATTCCTCAGGGCCTCCAAATTCAAAATTACCACAATATTTGTAGGGTCCACCATCAATCCTTGCTTGCACACCATGTGACCCAACAAGATCCCAAGGGGAACACAGAATATGCATTTCTTCAAATTCAGCATGATTTGTTATTAGCAACATGTATCCAACATCAGGCACAGACTTGCTACATGGCACTTTACTAATCCAAACACTATCTATTCATCAAAGTATACTTCCAGGAACTTATGAATGAACTCCTTGAACGTTGTTATGACTACGCGGGAAAATATCGCAAGCGCATTCTTAATCCCAAACGACATCACGGTGTATTGAAAACAACCCCACTCCGTTGCGAAGGTCATTTTTCTCCTATCCTCTAGCGCGATCTTGATCTGATGATACCTAGAATACCCATCAGTAAAGGAATAGGCCTCCTACCTCCCAACATTGTCTAACACTTCATTTGTAAATGGCATCGAGAATGAGTCATGGACACATGCATCATTAAGCTTCTAGACATCTACACAAATCCTTATTTCACCTTTTTTTTTCTTCTCCTAAACAACCATCGAGCTCACCTAATCAGATTCTTCAACTAGTTCTATGATGCTTGCCTCCATCATCTTATCCAGCTCTTGGTTAAACTTTTCCTTTTATTTAGGATTAAAGTGATACGGCCTCTGTTTAATAGGCTTCGTCTCTAGCTTCAAAGTGATCTTCATAATGCCCAAATAGCCAACTATGCCCTTCAAATCCGAAAGCTTAGTGTGGAAGAGATCCTAGTATTTGCGGAGTAACTTAGCAACTTTATCCACGGTAGTGTCATCCCAATAATATCCAATCTTCACAAACTTCGGTTCTGCTTCAGTGCCAATGTTTACTTGCTTTGTCTTCAACGACATGGAGATTTCCAGGCTTTCTATTTGTGGACTTTCGACTTCACGATGTCCTTCTGCCTTTGGAATATTATTTTTTCTCAGATCTTCATCCTCCTCTTCAGCGGTGGCATTATAGCATTCCAACGCATGGTGCAGCTAGGTGCTCCAATCGGGTTGGCTCCGTTCCATAGGTTTCGTTGGCATTCTGAATATGACTGCCTTAATCTCTTGGAGAGCTTCATCAATGCTTGAGAAGTCATCTTCAATATTGAAGGTCAATAAGAACCCTTCCTTCAATATATCCTATTCCATGGTGCCATGGTGGAGCTCCATTCCTAGATACCAATTCATGGGGATTGTATCCAAAGTATGGAAAAATTTGTGTACCCACTCTAGCTGCATTTCCGTTCCCCATGCTTTAGTCCATTTTGCTAGGTGATCATGTGGATCATCCCTTCTACTATATTTCTTAGTCATTCTGGTGTTAACATGCCCAAACCGCAACTTCATCATTCTTCTGTAATCTCGCCATCCAACAAAAATATCCTTATGTGTACCCCACCATCATGCAGGCATAGCATACAATGCAAACTCTAATGCTTGGAAGCGGTGATCCTCAGGAACTTCACACTCAAATTCATCCAAAAAAATATCTACATCGGTTAAACCATCATAATAGGGTATTTTCCTTACCTCCGACGAAACACAGCGCAACGACTTCGTCATCATATTGCATCACAATGTAGAAACTTCATGCAAGCGATTTTTCCAATGCTCTAATTCCTCATCTGAATCAGAGGTGCAGGAACTCTCCCGATACCATGCAATCCTCCCATATGTCGTTGGATTGATCTAGTCCTGATCTCGCATTGTTATTTTGTAAATTTTATCTAGTTCATCATCACTTTCCTCATAATTGCGAACTGGTTAAGTATATCGCGCCCCTTCTACAGGGTCCAATGGTACTACAACCTGAAGCGATTTAATTTCAAACGACATTGGCCTCTTCTTCAAATTTACGACCCCATTCATATCAATGGCCCAGTCAATTCCTAGGAGTGCGGGATATGGATTACTATCATCGACGATTTCTATAACCTCAAAGTCATCCATCGCGCTTGCACCTTCTATATCAACCGTTAATCCATATAATCATCCCAGGGGATGATTTTCTATTGGTTCACCATTCTAAGCTGAATCGAAGACCACTGCAGCACATGTCTGCCCATTCTTTCCCATGTTTGTTGTGGTAATACGTTCGCATCGGACCCCATATCCAAGATGGCTTGGTCCATCTCATAATCACCTATATACGTGGTGAGCCCCATCTCGTGCCTTGTTCGTGCCTTATGTTTGCTAATTTTTATGACCACCTAGTATCCCTCAGGGACCTTCTCTTTGCTGGCACATTTGTTTATTAATTCCTGTAGGCATTCCATAGCTTTACTATCGCACAACAATTTTATGCAGGTCTCCAAAAACGTAGTGAGTACAAAGGGGTCAACTTCTGAAGGCGTGCTGGTTTCTTGCACCTTGCCCTAACTTCCTGAGGTGGATACCTCAACGAAGCTTTTCTTGGCTTCCATAAAAGTTTCCTTAGAGTGATTTAGGTCAAAGACAACTTCCTTCTCTGGAACCTTGCGGACCCATCCATCCTCTTCAAGCTGTTTACCTTTATCATCACCAACCGTTATTCCACTTCTAAGCACTATATTCACACTTTGATCCTCCTCGCAGGGCTCAACTATCATCATCTATAAGTTCTACGTAGACTATTGAGGCTGTGCTTTCTTCTCCTACATCTTAGCTATCAAAAACAGGCACTCTTCTATAGCATGGTCGAACTCATTGTAGTATTGACATGATGGTTTGACAGTCTTGCGCGTAGTGCCCTCGTTGTTCACGGTTGTAGAAAATAATATGACCGCGACCTCTACCTGGTCCTCCTCCTCCTCGACCTTGATAACCTCCGCGCGCTCCTTTGGTGCCCTTCTCTGGAGGCCGAGTTTCTTCTTGCATCCAGTATGTAGGTGTTCTTTCCATCATCAACTCATAGCTACGACAGTGGCACTCATCATGGCCCACCGATTTGCAGAAGTTACAGAACAACTGTTGGGGTGTCTGGATGAATTTTTGAAGTAAATGACAATTATCCGTCACATGTTGTCTAGCAACTTGACAAATAGCGCACCATAGTGCAACCCCCATGCTTGGACCTACTAGGGCTTCTAGCTTCAATGGAATCGGCCCCCTCCTGTAATATTATTCACATACACTGGACAGTGGTATTTATCATGCCCATGGCTCTTGCACTTCAAACACCAAACTTTCGCGTGCACTTCCGGTTTAGTTTCCTTGCCTTTCTTCAACTCTGTAATTCTAAGTGTGGGCTCTATAACTGAGAGTGGATCTACTGTACCCCCAAGGTCGTATCCTAAATAGGTGATGCATGCAACCTCATCGTGGTTTCCAAGGTTTATGCCTGTGTTCCTATCTTCTATTGTGACAAATAAATTCTTAGGTGGGGTAGAAGAAAAGCTATAAACCATTCGCGATGTTGACTATCTGTGAGCTGCATGTTAGCTTCTCGAATCTGACACTTCAACCTTTGATCTAATTCCCAAGGCGTCTCATCGACCCTCATCATGATTTCCTTGAATCCAATTACTAACTATGAGTCAGACTTAGGCTTACTAAACTCCTTGTTTAAATTTACCTTAGTATCTGCTAGCATTGCAAGCAGATTATCAGAACAATACTTAATATATCAAGTTAGCACGCGATCCTCTAGAGCGGTAACCAACTGTGTCTTCCTTATATTTTCATCAGTAATCTATTGCATTGTCCAAACAACATTCACAACAAACCAAAACTACTCTATATCTTCACTCCCTATGCCATTGGAGATAAAAGCCTTCATTGTGTTCGCCATGTTGAGTGGTGGTGGTGGAGGTGGAGTGGAAGGATGATTTGCTCAAGGAATCCCCTGAGTGATTAGCCGAACAACACTTCGCAACGGGGTTCATTCCACCCCTTCGTTGTCTCTTAAAGGAGGTTCAATCAATGGACTATACTCTGGTCCTAATCCTTTGCGATTTCTAAAGAGTCGTCCACTTTGCGTAGCTCCGAACATCAAGGTAATGGCATCATCAATTTCTCACACAATAGAATTTTAATCCAAGTATTCAATGATCTTAAATACTTACCTCGCAGTCCTTTGAAAAATCATTTCTTCGCTTTGCTATAGTTGACTGAGGTATCAACTGCAAATTCTGTAACAAATCCTCCCAGAATCTAATCGAGCCAATGATCAACATCCCACGCGATATTGTTGTTAGAAGCTTCTAATAGTCGCACTATTTATGGAGTCCACACTATAGGACTATCTAGCCTCCATTGTTCCTGAATGTATGTCAATTTAGCTAGCCACTCATACAGTTCAATGGGAAAAGTGTAGAAGAAGATCTCGTGTATCTCCATATACAGATATCTATTCAACCACTCTTCCTTCGACAGGCGTGGATTCTTGTTTTCTTGCACCACGAACTTGTGAATATTCCGATCCAACCACTTTTCAATTTCTTTCTTGGTCGGATTCCAATGATGCGACATCACACATCTATTTCAAGCAGATCCTAGTCCCAACAACAGAACCATTTGTTGGCTTAGGGGGTCCTGGCCCAAGTTCAGAGTTAGTTGCACTAGCTAACAAAACCCTACACTACTGGCCCTTTCAGAAACAACTTGCGTAGCGCAGGATGTAGTCTCATCTGAAGCAGTATGGGGGGATGCAAGAACCAAGTTTTTGCATCCAGAGACTAGTGTGATGTCTTACAACACCTCAAATCTGCCTTTGCCCAGATCGATACACTCTTAGGGCACATTGTTGCAACTCTATTACAGTAGCCTTCAAACCTTTGTGAAGGTCTACGATTAGTCCTTGCGGACCTTTAACAACCAATTTGTCTACTTACACGCATCAAAGAGTAGTCCTAAATTAGGGTTCATGTATATTTACTTAAGTTATTAATAAGCATAAGAGAATTCATCAGAGTCTTCTCATAAGTACTTAAACATGCATTGTGTGCATTATTAAGAGTTATTCAAGAGAATCGTGTAACATTCAACAATATTCCATAAACACATCATTCATCAATAGCATATAATGTTAATAGAAATAAACAGAAATACGCAAGAATTCTTCAGAAAACTGTGTTTATTGATCTTCAATTCAGGATTATAGACTCAAAATTGCCCTACGCACATAGCTGTAGGGGTCCATGCACTCAGCTGCAGACTCTACCTAGGCCTTTGCGCACTCAGCTAGAGAGCCTTTATTCTTCTATCTTACCCACTTATTCTCGCTATCACTTCCCTTTCTTCCCTTAGACTCTCTAAGATACACCTATTTATAGCCTTTTTCATACAATGCCATGGTCCGTGAACGATGGGTGAATCTCAAAACCAACTCAAAATTTACATAATGCAAGGGGCTGAACCCCTTTGACTCATATTCATCTACATGCTCTGCATCCACAAATCGCAGAGACTTTACATTATTTACAAAAACTGTACCAAAAATTGGGTTATCTTAACCCCAAAACTGACCCAGGGGACCCCATCCCAACAAGTTCTATTGTGTAGATCGACACTATACTAAACTTTGCAAGGTTACAAGGTATGTAAACTGCCCCAGATTCACAGATCACTGCATACAAGGGGTTTTTCCATAATTTCATAAAAACCTTAGCAAGAAAATCTACAGTGGTAAGGATTTAGCCCTCTAACAGAGTCATACACCTGAAGCTTAATATTATGAATAAACTGGGATATCCATACCAGCTTTAAAACTTGATCTATGGGGGTATTTCCCTACAGGATGAATGAAGTGTACATGAATGCAAAATTCTTTCATCTACTTCCATGATTCTCAATCTGAGCTTGAGAGGAGGAGCAACAGGATCAAGTAAATCCAAAGGACCAGGAGGTGTTACTGGATCTAAATTACCCAAAGGAACAAAATCTTATCAAGAACATAAAAAAGTTGGTCTCTCATATGAAAAAATCCTCCAAGGGAAATCAATAACTATAGCAAGCTCACCTCAGATGCCCAATTCCCCCAATCCATACATCGTGGAGCAGGCAAATTATGTCCCAGAATTGAACATTGAACTGCCAAAAACAAATAATTTCCTCTCAACCTATGAGGCACAAGCCCTCATATGCCAATTTAATAGTTTTGGTCAAAACCAATGGAACTGTTTCACTGGATCTTCACAACTAGACAACAAATTATGAGATTCACCTCTGCTCCAAAGGATTCTTCATTGTAAAATTCACATCATTGGAAGAACGAGACATTATCTTATAAGAAGGCCCATGGTTTTGGGGATCGACGGGGTTCTTCATCAATCCATGGTTTCTAGAATTTGATGCAAACACTATGATTGTATCAAGTATGTCGGTTTAGGTAAGGCTACATAACCTCCCCCTACACTTTTGACATATTCAAGTGCTAGAAACTATTGGAATTATATTAGGACGATACATAAAGATTGATGTACAAAGGATGGAAGAACGAATTTTTACTTTTTCACGCATATGTGTGGAAGTGGATATTAGAAAAGGCCTATCGTATTGCATTCAACTAATACACAATAATCAGAGTTGGACTTAAATCCTGGACTTCGAGAACACAACTTTCAGATGTCGAATTTGTCACCAAACATGACACTTACAAAACATGTGCCCTGATGCCAAAAAAGAGTAGCAAAGAAAGAAGAAAACAGGGAAACAACTGAAAGGATAGTAATTTCCCCCAAATGAATCAAATGAGGAATAAGAAGAAGAAGAAAAGGACCTCACCCCAAATCAAGAAGAGTAGCACATACCAGAAAATGAAGAACAAGTCGGAGAGACACACATACCAACAGAATTACAATGCCCCACAAATCAGCTAATCACGATATCTAAAGCAAAGGACAATGGAGGAATAAAATGTCAACATGCTTCTGACAACTCAGACTCAGACAAGGAAACCATGAGAATGGAAGAAAATCAGTGATCTATTTAACGGAAGGTTGAAAAGAAGAAATAGAGAAAAGTATAAATTGTCTCTTTATCTTTTACTTGATTATTTATGAACTTATGATCATGTGTCTCTGACTAGATGATGGACTTCTTGTAAGAAGCTACAACATGTACTTTTATTTTCATTAATAAAATTACGATTTTTTCTTTGGAAAAAGAAAATTGTTTTTTCACCTTTTTTCTTTAATATATTGTACCAATCATAATATTTTTTATAGTTTAATTATTTAATCATTGTAAGCCATTTTTTCATAAAGCTATGTTATCATGTACCAATAGATTATTAGCAATTTGATTCTCCCTCTACCAAAGTTGTGGTGCTTAAATAATGCACTTATTATAACTAAGTTATATAATCACATTCACCCTTTAAAGGTTCTCAACACTACATGTTACATTGTTTCATATTGATAAGTGTTCATTATAGTTATTACTATTTTAGAATAGAAATTTCT
>APFE030324353.1:1168-25904 GCA_000404065.3 Pinus taeda | reverse complement strand
TAAACCATTATTATACCTCCAAGCATGGTATAACACACTCAGTTTTTCCTTTGGCTTGGTATTAGTTTCTCTTTGACCAAAAATTTATGACTCTTATCCATACTTTAACATTAGGAATTCAATTTTTATTGATTTTTTAATTTTATTTTTTTTAACAAGGTCGGATAATGGATATATTACCAAAAGATGTGATGGAGCAAGCTCCTATTACAATTCACTGTAGCATAATAGAAAACTAAGCAATGAGATAGGAGCACAGTCCCATCTCCTATGCTTGAGTTCAAAACTTCATATATTTTTATGACTATTCTTGAGTACTGCCTAACAAACTGACCTACTAAGAAAGCAAATTTACATATCATGGATTCTCTGATACTTTTACATGGCTTGTAGACTGATTGTTCCTGAGATGACTGGTTCTTCTTGTCATAATTGACTGAGTTCTCTCCTTCATTTCTCATAGTGTTGTTTTTGTAATATTCTAATGCTTCTTCTAGATGTTTGCATTTAGTTTTTAGCGCCATGATCTCGTCTTCTACAATGCCATGTTTCTTTTTCGGTAGCTATACTCCATTCTTATTTCGTTTCTGACATCCTTGAGTGACTCTTACAGTCATTGAATCATGAATTTGTTCGCTTTGCATGCTGGACATGCATCATTCCTTGCTGCCTTTTCAATGGGATTGAATTCAATTTGTTTTGTTTTCTTATTCTTCCTCTTGCGCTGCTTACTATTCCTTGTATTACTGTGCTTCCTGGATCTTGTTTTGATTGAGATAATCCTTCCTCTGCTGATGCTTCCCACCTTTCTTTTATCATGTGATTTACTACCTGTTGTAGCTTTGTTATCCTGTATATGACAGTCAAAGAGGAGAGCCAAGGCCTAGTTATGACAGTCAGGGAGAAGGGCCGATATGGAAGGAGGGGCAGTTGTTAGGTGGGGATGCTCAGATATGAGGAAGAACTACTTATAGATGAGGCTTTGCGTCGTGATGGAGGGTAGCTATTTGAAGGGGATGACTGAATGCGGGAGTCATGGACTAAGAAACGAAGGTAGGGAGGGGCTTAGAAAGGGCGACGACACTGAGATCTTAACAGGGGAGATGAAGATTGCTTCATGCGCGCGATTTTGCCTTATGCTGGAGTTGCCTATATTGTTAAAGTTCCCTCTGTTCTTATAGAGATTGAGAGCAACCTGAGGTCTTTCATCGATGGGATGGATTGTTGCTTGATTCTTGTGACCAAGATTGCGATCGTCCTTTCTGCCTTTGCTCATGCAATTTTATAAATTGTTATGATGTTTCCTTTGCCTTCTCCTGATTTTCTACTTTTCACTACAGTGATGTGTCTTTTGTTGAGTTCTGACTGCTAATTTTTTTTTTTTTTTTTCTTTTATCATTGTGCTTTGTTCCTTGTTTTTGATGGACTTCATACATATGATCTTTTGCTGATTATTATGGGACAGAGTTGTGATATTCCTCATGATTTTCACGAACATTCCCTTCATTTTTTTCACTGCTTGATTTGCAAAATAATCTGCTTATTGATTGTGTATTCTCAAGAAAACTAAAGATTACATCTCCAGAACCTTCTAAGTTCTTCTTAATTCTTCTAAATATTCTACTCATGAACTCATTGCTTGGGTTTTTGTTTCAGGCCATTGCCTCTATTATTATGGCTGAGTCTCCCATTGTTATAGGATTTTGTATCTCTCTTTTTTTAATTATTCTTCTTCCCATCAACAAGCTGTATGCTTCAGCCTTATTGTTTGAGACTTATCCCAGTCCCCATTGATATGTGACATTTTCTTTCCCATCATGATCAAGGATTATTCCCCCTACCCCTGCCTTTCCCGGATTATGCTTTGAGGCCCCATCAAAGTATATGCAATGTCTTTTTTGATTTTTTTACCAATTTACGAGTTCCTATTCACTCATTCTCATTTTCCAACTATTTCCTAAGTTTATCCTCCTTTGTCCTTTTTGTCTATTGTTGTTTATTATGGCTTTGCTGAGCCAATATTGCTCTTCTTGTTGGAGAGTGTTATAATCTATTGGTGTTGTTCCTTTGATGTTGAGGATTTCAAAAGTTAATCCCCACATTTTTGAGAGGCTCTTCCCTATTCTTGGATTTTGGTATTTGAAGATGCACTTATTTCGCATCAACCAAATTTGCCAACATAGAACTAATGGAATGCATTTCCATATTCTCTAAATTGTGACTTTCTTCTTTGTTGTATATGGATAGGCCTTCTCTAAAGTTTGAAGAAAATCCAGCAAAGACTTTTCAAAATTTATACTTATTTCCAGGGGCTTATATGTTGCTGCCAACATTCTTTGGCAAAAATGCATTCTTGGAATAAATGTTGAATGTTTTCTTCAGCCTATAGGCATAATGGGCATCGTGATGGGCCTTGAAAGCCTTTTTTTTTTTTAAGTTTTCACTGGTCAATATCTTCCCTTTTAAAAGTGTCCAAATGAACATTTTGATCTTAGGCACACTCTTTGATTTCTAGACCATCTTCCAAGAATCCCAATCTTGTTGGTTTGGTTGTTCTTTTAGGGATTTGTATCTAGTCTTGACTGTGTATTTCCCACCACTTGGATCCCAGAGGAAATCATCTTCCTCATCATAGTTGATTGGTGCTGCCCCTTTTAGGAGCTGCCTAATTTTGCTCCATTGCCCTTCCAGGTTTGTGGGAATTGTTGAAATTTTCCAGTCTTGCCATTCCTTTTGGTTCCATAGAGAAATTGAGTGTAAAGTGTAGAGACCTTTTCCTTTCATCCACTCTTGGATACCTTCAATTTCTGGGTGAGTCTTCAGTGATTCTTTTCCCATATTCTATCCTCCCAAATCAATATTGTTTTTCCATTGCCTGGGATTTTAGAGATGTAGCTGCTCATTAAAGGAACTGTCTTTTTTACTAGCTTCCATGCTTGAGTACATTGTCTTATTAGGATATTTCCACTGAGAAGTCTTTTCCTGGAGCCATCCATGTATTTTGAGATGAGAATTTTTTTCCACCAGCTCTCTTTCCCTGTGATCAGTATCCATACTATTTTCATTCCTAGGGCTGCATTCATGAGCCCAGGTATCCGGATTGATAAGCCTCCTTGTTCATATGGTAGCACTACTTGCTCCCACCTAACCAGGCTGAATTTTTTGTTTTCTTGCTTCCCCCACCATAAAATGCTTCTTAAGATTAACTCCATTCATTTGTGGGCACTTGCTGGGGCCATGATTATTGCATATTGGTAGATAGGTAGTGTCGCAAGGATTGCTTTGATTAATATTACCCTTCCTGCCATATTTAGCCACATCATTCCCCAACTTTGTATTTCATTTTTCGTTTTTTCAATCTGTTTGGTCCATATTTCTGCCTTCATATTCTCTTTTGAGATAGGAAGTCCCAAGTAAAAGAAGTGAGTCCATTTTTCCTGTACGGGGATTTCTAAGATTTGTGAAATACTTTGCATGATTCTGGAGGGGGTATTCCATCCATATATTCCACATTTTGTGTTGTTTAATAGCCCACCTGAAACCTGTAAGAAATCATCCAAAAAAAAATTGAACCTTCTTGTTATTATTGTTGATGCCTCTCCCAATAACAATGTGTCATCAAAAAAAAATGAGTGGTTTATTGTCTTTACTCCTTTTGCTATTCTGATCCCTGTGATGTTTCTTTATTTTCTTTGTTTTTCCAAGGCTCTGCTTAAATTTTTTGCCATTTTTTTATATAGGAAGGGAGAGAGAGGACATCCTTGCCTGAGGCCTCTTGTGCTTTAATAAAATTCACTAGGCCTTCCATTTATAAGTGGGGCAATCCATGGGGTAAAGATGCATGCCTGAATGAATTCTATTATTTCTCTTGAGAATCTAAGTTTCTTGAGGACAACCATTAGATATGGATGTCTAACCCTGTCAAATGCATTTGCCATATCTAATTTGATTATGATGCCTTTTTCTTTCCTTAGTATACTAGAATGTACAACTCCCTGTACAATAATTACATTATTTATGATTTGTCTGTTGGGCACAAATCCTCCTTGATTTTTAGACATGATTATTGGAAGCACTTCCTTGATTCTATTTGCAATTATTTCTTTTTATGATCTTATACGAAGAATTGCAAAGAGAGATGGGCTGAAACCTATTGAAAGTGGAGGGATTTGACTCTTTGGGACTAGAGCAAGGTAGGAGGATTTTGTATTGCTTCTTATCTTTTTTTTTTGAAGACATTCTTCACCATTCTTAAGAAATCCTTTCTAATTGCATATCAATGGAATATGTAGAATTCTATTGTAAAACCATCTAGCCCTGGGGCTTTATCTGGATGTAGGCTCCATATAGCCACCACTACCTCTTCTTCTATGATTTCTTTGCACCTTTCTGCGTTTTGATCTCTTTTGATTTTTTTTTGTGTGATATAGGAAATTTTCATATTCAACCATTTCTTCTTTTGCTGAAAGTAAATTTTTGAAGTGCTTGTGGGCTGCCTTTTTTAATTCCTCCACACCTTTGACCTCTTGACCTTTGGCTTGTATTTTTTCTATCTGGTTTCTTGCTCTTCTTATCTTCATAGTGTTGTGGAAAAATGATGTATTTTTATCCCCTGCCTTGTGCCACAGGCTTCTAGATTTTAGTTTGGCCTCTTCTTCTTCTTTCCTGTGTTCCCTATATATTTCCCAAAAAAAATCCTTCTCTCTTAGATAATCTTGCTTGCCTTCTTCTTTGCATTCTTTTTCGATTTGCATGCTATCCATCTTCTGTTGTAACTCTTCTTATTTTTTTCATTTTCTCTTGCCCATTCCTTTAGCTTGGCTCTTACATTTTTTAATTTTTTCTCCCAAATATACTGTGGCGATCCTAATACTCTTTGCTCCCATGCATCCTTGATTAATTCACTAGTTTCTATATTGTTGTCCCATATTGAGCTGTATCTAAATGGGAGCGGTCCTTGATTTTCCATTTTGCCCATGACTATTGCCACTGGTTTATGGTCAGATGTCAGGGTGTGTATAATTTTTTATTTGATGGAGTTATGCACTACTGCTATGTTTTCTTGTATCGGGATTCTATCCAACCTTTCTTTAATGTTGCTTTTGCCCACTCTTTTATTGCCCTAGGTGTATTTCCCATTGTTTGGAGGGATGTCTATTAAGTTGTGTTGTTCCATTATTTCTTCTAGAGCATCCCTAGATGGGTCTGTGTGATATGTTCCTCCAAAATTTTCTTCTATACCTCTTACCAAATTTAAATCTCCTCCTAGGATTATTTTCCCAGCTTGTGTTTCTTTTAATTCTTCTTTTATGATGGCCCAACATTGCTCTTTTTCCTTGTAGTGCTTGGGGACGTATATGTTTATGACACTATACTTCTCTTTTGTACTTATTTGTATTAGATCTGTTTGTATCCAGTGTTGATCTTTTTTTTGTTGTATCAATTCCCAAATTCCTTTCTTCCATATTATGCAAATACCACCTGACGCTCCTGTTGCTTGTATTGCTTCCCCTTCATAATTTTTTTATTTATTTTTTGATATTTTCAGTTTCCTGGCTATTTGTTTTGGTCTCCTGAATCATAAGAATGTTTGGGTTTTCTTTAGCCAGAATGTCTCTTGTGGCATTTTCTTTGAAGGATGATCCCATTCCTCGGCAATTCCAAGAGACCACTATCATTATTTGCTTGTTGGGTGGTGTAAGGGTCCTTTCCCTCTTTCCTGGATTTTTTCTTTGTTTCCTACGCTCCTTCCTAAGAAGGTTTCCATAGGTTGTTGTGTTCCTAATGCCATTTCCTTTGATGCTGCTTCGTCCCTCAGCTCTTTGTTTGACTTTCTTCTTGCATTTTTTGGGTATTCTACATTTGGGAGTGCTTCCTTTGACTAGTTTCTTGTTATGATTCTGTCTACTTGGGGGGTGGGGTGGTGGAGTATGGGTGTTTGAGACCAAAGGGGATGAAGGGGGGTTGAGAGTATGATGAGGGGATCTGGATCTGGGTTCAGGGGATGGGGGGGCTGAGGGATCTAGTGGCTCAAAAGGATTAAGACTAGCAAGAGGATTGTTTTCTGCTTTTGGTGATAGAGGGTGGAGATCAGAGGATATGGTTGGCTACGTAGAAGAATGAGTGGGTTGTTTATTGGCTTTCTTCTTTCTTTTAACCTGTTCTCATCTATTTTCTGGATCTTCAATCTTTTCATTTTCATTTTCTTTTTTTTTTGTAAATCTATTAACAAAATGGCCATATTCATGACATACCTTGAACTTGAAGGGGATTTGTTCATAATCCAGCTGTTGTATATGCATCCACTGATCCACTTTGATTTTGATGGCTTCAAGAAGCCCTTTCCCTAGATCCACTTCTACATAGATTCTGGCGCATGCATGCATATTTTCCTTTGGCTCACACCTGTCTATGTATTTCCCAACTGCATTTCCTATGACATTAACTGAATCATCTCCCCAGCAGTGGAGGGGAAGATGCGGAAACCTAATCTAAACGGGGACAACATTGGGTACATCCATTTCTGGATCTGAAGTCTGGCGTCCATCTGTTTAAATATAGTCCCCTTGTATCCATAAAGTAAGGGCCATTCCTAAATATCAGATCTCGATCCTCCTTGGTTTCAAAGTGAAAGGTGTAGTACCCTCTTCCACAGAACCTGATTGAAATTTTCCCATTTATTGACACAGTCCAGTTCCTTTCTACCCATTTTTGAACAGTTTTTGGCAATGACCATAACCTAGTAAACTGCCAAACTAATCCACGCTCCGCCAAGGATAGTGCTGCTTTACGAGGAAGGGAGTGAGATTTCAGGGATGTCTTCTAATCTTTTAACAAACTTGGTGACTGATGGTCGGTTCTTTGCCGGACCCATTGCAGAAATGAGAGGCGTGAAAGATTTTGCTATTCCTTCATTTTCTTGTTGGTGATTTGAGAGAGGATCTCCGTCTCTGATGAGTCCACGTTGCTTGATCCTCAGCAGTAGGAGGCTACTGAGGGGAAGCTGCGTGATGCGTGTTGCGTTTTCTGGCTACCTTAGCAGCTGTAGCAGCGCGATTTTTTTAATGGATTTACTACTATTATTGGCTCATTGCACCCTCCCACTTCAAAGGGAATTCCAGGTGCTCTCTTACCAAGAGCCACCCTGAACACCCATCAATCACCTATGGTATTGTTGATCTAACAATTTGACAATTGAGATTTGTTTGCGTAAGATCTACGATATATAAACAAACTAGGGTTTGAAGAGTTTTTATGACTACCCCACTTACCAAACACTCATTCAACTCTTGTGACTATGTTCGCCACTTATGTTCAATTTTTATTAATTTTTATTAATATTATTAAATTTATTTATGTGTAAGATGATTGGTTGAGTGTTCTTATTATGGTTATTTAGTAACTTACATTTCTATTAGTTACTATTTTTTTTTTTTTTGTTTGATTTCCTTTTTATTTAACTTTCTGATTTTTTTTTTCTATTTCTATTATTTCAATTTTCATCAATTATAATTTTTTTCACAATATTTTCAATTTAAGGTGATTTATTATTATATTAAAAACACATTTTAATAAATTTAATTATAGACAATTATATATATTAATAAAAATAAAACACAGACACATATAGATATGGAGTTGTCTTTAGTGCGACTTTTTTGACTTTCAGGTGCTGAAATTCCATGGAACAAATTAAGGTGAAATCTTGATTTGTGTTATTTAAGCTAGTTTTTTCACTGTATATATGGATTCAGCACACAGGAAAGCCCTTAGGGCACTTTGATTGTGCAGGGGTTACCCATCAAGCTTGTGATTTCAATAAATTCGTACTGGATTTTAGAGAAATTAGACTAGAAAAAGCCACTAGAAAAGCTTCCAAAAAATCTCACTAAAAATAACTCAAATCAATTATAAATTCATGTTGGATTTTAGAAAAAATAGACTTGAAAAAGCTATCAAAAAGGCTTCCAAAAAATCTCACTAAAAACAACTCGTAAATCTCTCACTTGCAACAAAACCCTATTATCTATATTTCCAATAAAAAACATTGTCATTTTCGATTTAGATTTTCGTTTTCATCTATCTCTACAAAGCATTAGAGAAATTATTGGCCTTATAGTAAAAAATTAAAAAATAAATGAATCGATTGAAAAAATTCTCTCTTTGTAAATTTCAACGAAATATGAGGCATCAAACGGAGCATATATCTTTAAAAATTAAACTTTATTTATTTATAAATTTCATTCGATAATAAAGCGTTCAATAATACAGAAATCAAATGACAAAACTAAAATGAAAGTACAATCAAATAGAAATTTGTCCATAAATCTAGTCGTACGAGTCATTCCATAAAACGGTATTAATGGATCAATGTTTTCTTTTAATTGGGATGTACTCTAAAGTAAGTTGTGTATTTTAAAAGATATTTTTATTGAATTAGATATTATATGGATGCAATAGATTTGCTAAGAATAACTATGTTTTGAATATTTATATAACAATCCAATTTTTTCATAAATATTTTTTTATCATTATTATAAATTAAAAAAAATTACAAATTTATTGAAATTGATATTTTTTATTTTTCAATTTTTTTTATATGAGATTCAAGGTATTTAACCAATGTTATTTTCTTTTTTAACCTATGTACATCTTTTGAATCTTAATGCATATGATATTGAAATATCTTTATTAAAAAATTTAATAATGTTCACAAAAACATTGACCAAGTCATCATTATGCAAATGTTTTCTATCCAAATAAAATATTCCCTTAACTTATTTTAAACTATTTAATAATCTATTCAACATCAAATATTTCAATAATCATTGTTAACATTTTATAACTTCAATAACATACTATTTAAGCTTCTAACACATAAAATGTAAATTAATAGAAACATTTTATCAAAAAATATATCTGAAATTTATATGGCTCAAATTATATATATATATATATATATAATATATATTATATATTATATATATATAATCACTTTTTAGTCAAAAATAGATTGAATTTTATTGAATTGTTTCAAATATAACAATTTTATTATGGTTTTATATAATTTTAAATGAAAACAAAACATAAAAATTAATTTAAACTACGTTAACATTTAATTATACTCTTACTATTTAAAATTACCTTTTTTTTAAATCACATTTTAAATCTACAATTTTGTAGACAAGTAAATATACACAATTTTTTACTACCTATAATTATTTCCACTTCTGCTATCAAATACTTTTTTACATAATAAAAAAGTACTAAACAACAAGGTTGTATATTACACTTGTTGTATAACGTGTAATGATATTGATTTACGAACATTCATTGTAAAAGTGCGAACTGGCGATCGATGGAGCTGCGCGCCCTAGGGTTCTGACGCCGCTCCTGCGCCCTCCTGCGCCTGGCAGCGCTGCTGCTAGGCCCGCGCTCTTCACCTGCTGGCCTCCCTCTCTTCGTGCCTGGGCCTCCTGCCTTTCCCTGGCTCCGGGGCCTCTCTCCGGTTGCCCCCTTGTTGTTCTTCCCGTGATCTGTCTCTTCAATGGCAGAAATGGATCCCCCGCTTCAGGATCCAGAAGACTTAGAGAAAATGTTTGCTTCTCTCATCCCGAAGAACGCAGCTGATAAAATCCATCCCACAGCCTCCAAGTTCATCAAGAAATTAGATGAAATACCATAAGTATCTCTCCCTCCTTCTCTCCTGAGGAGGACAGTGATCTCACTTGCAGAACGAGGCCTGGTCGGCCAGTTCACGGGACTTTGGCGCTCTCCAAGATCAGCCCAGAGATGGGTTGAGCGAAACTGGAACTCGATAGTGCAAGGGAAAATAGCAATCAGGTTTTGTGGAAAAGGATTTTACACCTTTCTGTTTGAATCAAAGGAGGATAGGAACCTTATCTTCAGAAACGACCCCTGTTTCATGGACTCTCGGGGACTCTACTTAAACAGATGGACTCCAGATTTCGACCCGGAAATGGACGTCCCCAGTGCTGTCCCTATCTGGGTTCGTCTGCCCCACTTGCCGCTCCATTGCTGGGGGGATGAATCTGTCAAGGCTATAGGGAACGCAGTAGGCAAATTCATTGATAGATCTGAACCAAAGGAGAACATGCACGCATGCGCAAGGATCTGTGTTGAGGTAGATCTCGGGAAAGGACTGCCGGAAGCAATCAAACTCAAAGTCGATCAGTGGACACACATACAACAAGTGGACTACGAGCAGCTACCCTTCAAGTGCAAGGTATGTCATGAATATGGGCATTTTGCTAATAGATGTAGTAAATCTAAAACAAATGAATCTGAAGGCAATATCGAAATCTCCGAGGGAGTGTGGGAACAAGTCAAGAAGAAAAAATTGAACCCCCCTCCAAGCCCAAGCACAAAGGTTCCCCCGGAAAACCCCTCCCACCCTTCTCATCCCTCCGGCTCAGACCCTCCTTTCCCCTCCTCCTCCAATCCCTTTGAATCCCTGTCCGCGGAGGATCCTCCATCCCCTCCTCCCTCCCCAAGAGGCATCGCCCTTGTTATATCCTCCCCACTCTCCCTCCCCCAGCCCTCTCCCCCTCCAATAGTGGAACGAATCTTAACCCGAAACAAATCCAAGGAAAACAACCTCTCCTCAGATCCCCCCAGGAAAGTTGGTAGAAAGTCCAACAAAGAAATCAGAGATGAAAACGCAGCAAAAGAAATGGCCATCGAAATGCAGCAACCAATGGACACATTCCTAGACAAACCAAGAGGAAGCGGAGAAAAGATGAAAGAGAAAAGTGGGGCACACACAAAACAAGGTAAATGATGATTTTGGTCTCTTGGAATTGTAGGGGGATGGGCTCCTCCCTTAAAGCAAATGCAGTCTGGGATCTCCTCAAATCTGAACAACCAGGCCTTCTACTCCAGGAGACCAAAATCACGGAACAAGAATTCCAAAATCACACAAAAAGAAACAAAAACTATGCAGGCACAACAACAAGCGCAGCTGGCGCATCAGGAGGTATAGGAACACTGTGGAATAAAAATAAATGGGAACTCAAAGAGAAAAAGTCTTACAACTGGTGGGTAAGAATGGATATTCAGAACAAAGCCTCAAAAGAGGAATACTCTGTCTACAACATATACGCCCCTAACCATTATAGGGACAAAGCTTCGTGCTGGGATTCAATATCCTCAGACCTCATGGCAATTCAAGGAAGGAACATTTTCCTCGGAGGGGATTTAAATCTAATAAGGAATGCGAATGAGAAATTAGGAGGAAATTTCTATGCTGATCCCTCAAGGGACTCCCTCGAATCAATAATTCAAACTCATAATCTAGTGGATACCCCTCCGCAAAAAGGAAAATTCACCTGGAGCAATAAGAGAACTGGCAACAACAACATCAAAGAGAGATTAGATAGAATTCTCATCCAAGAAAGAACAGTGACAAGATTCTCAAATATCCAAAGCAAAATCATCCAAGGTTACCTATCAGATCATAAACCAGTGGCTCTGACTTTAGACAAAGGAAAGAACATGGGGCCTCTCCCCTTTAAATACAACAAGGCTTGGGACAACAAAGAAGAATTTCGAGACTTGATCAAGGAGCAGTGGGCAAAAGAAATTATTGGCTCGCCTCATTACATCTGGGAAGCCAAGATTAAATCCCTCAAGACTGTCATCAAACGATGGGCAAGAAACCACGCAGCAGAGGAAAGTAAAAAAAGAACTGATCTCCAAATTCAGCTTGAGTGATGGAGCCAAGAAAAGGAGCGAACACAGTATACAGAGGAAGAACAGGCCAAGGAGAATGAAATGTACAAAGAACTGTACAGGCAGAATAGGATTGATGAAGAAGAGCAGAGGCAAAAATCTCAGTGCCTTTGGCTCAAAGCCGGAGACAAAAACACTTCCTTTTTTCATAACAGCCTAAAGCTCAGGTGTGCAGGGAACCAAATAGAGAGAATCATGGTGGACGGAAGAGAGCTAAGGGACCAGGAGGAAATCAAAGAGGCCGCGTCCAGTCACTACTACTCTCTCCTATCCGCCGACCCCCAGCCTCACGATAATGAGGATTTCCTCCGCTTAGTCGAAAATAAAATCTCAGAAGATCAAAACAAGGAGCTGGATCAAGAGGTCACGACAGAGGAAATTGAGTGGTCAGTCTTCAGCATGTCGCAGGACAAGGCACTGGGTCCAGACGGGTTCACAGTGGCATTCTACAGAACTCATTGGGAAACCATTAAGAAAGACTTCATCAGAATGGTTAAAAAATTCTTCTCAAAGTGCAAAATGGGGAGCAACATTAAATCTTCCCAATTAGCCCTCATCCCCAAGGACCCCAACCCCCAATCCTTCGACCGATTCCGCCCAATCTCCCTGTGCAATGTTTCCTATAAAATTATCACCAAAATCCTAGCCAACATGCTAAAAAAGCTCCTCCCCTCCCTCATCTCTGAGAATCAAGGAGGCTTCGTTCTCAGAAGACAAATTATGGATAATGTCATCCTTATTCAAGAGGCAATTCACAGTAGCATAAATAGAAAGGAAAAGGGCATGATTATCAAGCTAGACATGGCCAATGCCTTTGATAGAGTCAACCACCAATTTCTAAAGGCAGCGCTCGGGAAATTTGGGATATCTAGCACCTTCATCAGCAGTATCATGGAATGTATATCCTACCCCTGGACAACCCCTCTGATTAATGGCAGGCCAAGTAACTACTTCAGAAGCTCAAGGGGACTGAGACAAGGCTGCCCTCTCTCCCCTTTTCTTTACATCCTTATGGCTGAAACGCTAAGCATACACTTGGAAAATCTCTGCAGGCAGAAAGAAATCACTGGAATCAACATAGTACGAGGAACTAAGGAGATAAACCACTCTCTCTTCGCGGATGACACCCTCCTAATTGGAGGAGCCTCCAGTCTCATGGCAAGAAGGTTCAAGAAAACGTTAGAATCCTTTCTTCTAGCGTCTGGAGGAAAGCTCAATAACAACAAGTGCATGATATATACCTGGAACGTCCCCAGACATATTATTCAGAGAATTTCCTCAATCTTGGACATCCCAGCTCAAAGGAAATGGAGCCACTTCATGTACCTGGGTCTGCCTTTAGCAAAGGATTCGGTCAAAACTGAAATCTGGGTGAAACTCATAGAGAAGCTGAGAGGAAAACTTCAGAGTTGGGGGATGTCCTGGCTCAACCTGGCTGGAAGAACCACTCTCATAAAATCCATTCTCTCAGCTCTCCCCATATATCAGTTCACAGTCACTCTCGCCCCGGCTAGCACTCATAAGCATATGGAGTTAATTATCAGGAGCTTCTTGTGGCAGGGAGGAAGGCAGAACTCCAAAAAGTTCAGCCTTGTAAAATGGGATCAGGTCATCTTACCATTCGAAAAAGGAGGGCTAGGTATAAGAATTCCAAGATTATCCAACATGGCCATGGGTTTCAAGATGATTTGGCGAATCCTCAATGGGAAAGGCGCCTGGTGGACAGAAGTAATCAAAAGAAAATACTTGAACGGCCCCAAATCCAACATCTTCTCTGAATCAATTGTTGACAGGCAGTGCACCCCAGTCTGGAAACTTATAAAAAAAACTCTCCCCCATTTCAAAGATTATATCTCAAGAGCTCCAGGAAGTGGAAGAGACATTAACATCTGGACTGATCGTATAATGGGCTCGGAACCAAGGGATGCTCTCCAAAGTCTCAGACCCCTGCAAAGGTGGATGGAAGCTAAAAATCTAAAGTCCCTATACGACATTTCCTCTTGGGACCAAAAAAGATGGCTGGGATGGAAGTGCCTCCCCCTTCCAAACAATCTAAGGGAGTTGTGGATAGACCTCAAGCTATCTCTCTCAGGGTCAGATCCCCTTAACATTATGTCTGAGGACAAGTATGATTGGGATCCCAATGGCGGAAACTACACAGTCAAAGAAGGCTACAAAATCCTTCAAAATGCCACAGTCACTAACAACTGGCCTCTCCATAAAGTGGTCTGGAATTCTGAATGCCTCCCAAAGATCAAGTTCTTCAATTGGACTCTCCTCAAAAACAAAATTCTCACAGCGGAAAATCTAAGGAAGAAAGGCATTCTCGGTCCCTCAATATGTTGTCTGTGCAGAGCAGCTAAAGAAAGCAACAATCACCTCTTCCTAGAATGCTTCTATGCCCGAAATTGCTGGAAGCTAATTACTAGCCCTTTAAGTATAGGAGACATGCCCAACCAGATCATCTCTCTCCAAAAAAGTTGGGGGAACAGCTACCCCTACCCTAAGAAAAACAAAACTCTTGCCAAAAGACTGTGGAACAGCATCCCCCCAACCATGTGTTGGCAAATCTGGATTACAAGAAATAAATGCATTTTTAATAACAAGAAGCCCAGCATCTCCAACACCCTTGCAAAAACAATTGCTCTCATCTCTGAGACCATAAGTACTAATGGAATAGCCCAATCAGATCATGAAGTTTGGAACGCAAGGGAAGTTGAATGGATGGGCAAATTCAGTCATGAATCAAGGAGCTCCAACGCCTCAAAAACAGGCCAGAAAAAGAGCGATTGGAAACTAAGAGGCTCTAATGAAGAAGTTAGAGAGTGGATTCTAAACCATAAGAGGCCCTCCCTTCAGTTCGATGGGGCCTCCAAAAATAATCCGGGCCAGGCAGGTGCGGGAGGAGTAATCAAGGATCAGCAAGGCAAAATTGTGGTGACTTACGAGTGGGGATTGGGCATAATGTCTAATAATAAGGCCGAGGCATATAGCCTTCTCCTTGGCACCTCAATTCTGAAGAGACTTGGTCTTCAAAATCCGCTCATAATGGGGGACTCAACCATTATCATAATTGCCATGGTATCAGGGAGGGATTTCAAGCAAATAGCCTTGAACAATATTAAGTCCAGGATCACTGACAACATAAGAGACATAAACGGGGCCACCTTCAAACATGTGCTGAGGAGCAACAATAAAGAGGCAGATGATCAGGCCAACAAGGCAGCCAGCAGAACTGTAGGCCAAGTCAGAGAAAATGAGTCCTATTATGACAAAGCAATCCCTTAAAGAGTCTTATCCCACCACCTCTCTTCAGAATCTGAGCCACCTCAAACGCCATCCTTCTTGAAATCTGCTTATCCCCAAATCTCCCCACTCTGCCAAATCTCCTCGACTGCGCCAACCAGTCCCATCTCTCTCTGATCCTCGCCCCTGTGATCATATTAGTCAACTCTTTCAATTACGAACTCACATTTTATTCGACCTTCGTCGTCATTCTCAGGTTCTGCTCAGCTGGTTTGTATCCCAAAATCTCCCGTGCAGGAAACAAAATCTTGAACTGGATCTACAGTCACCTCAAGGATCGGATCCACCCCCCTTTGATCTCTCATCCGAGTAGCCTCTCTCCCTTTATATCTAGCAGCACTGCTCTCTCATTAAACTCACTCTTCACCGTTTTGAAGGTCCTGGCTCTCGCCCCCTCCCAGCTCAGTCTCTCGCATGAAGCAGTGCGCTCGCATTTGGAGCTTGGATTACGTTCCTCGACAGCGGTAAACTCAGGATCTTTCATTTTCAGTTTCTCCTTTTCACTAACTGGTTGTTTGTTTGGCGGTCTCAGCGCCCCCCCCCCCTTCATTCCGCTCCTCTGTTACTCAGCCCCTCCCCCTTCCTTTCGTTCCCTCTCCAGCACAAAACAACTCTGCTCTCCCTCTTTCAGCTCGCTTCATTCCCTCTTATCGCCCTCACCTCCAGAAACTGTCCTTTGCAGCATCAACTCTTTGGTTCTTCTCCCCAGCTCGGAGAAATGGCGGACCAGCAGGGAGCTCAGGAGCCCGCTACCAACCCATTGGAAAATATCATCACGAACAGCGAGTGCACACTCTGTAAAACACACACCTTCATGATAGCAAGGTTCATCAAACGATTCAACGACCTCAAAGATGATTATCAAGCGGACAGTAGATCAAAAAGGAAGAAGTTGGAGAAGCAAAAGGCTGAGATCGAGGCCTTGAAGGAGAGATGCTCCCACCTTGAGGAAGCCATAACTCATATCAGGACTCTAACCCAAAGCATACAAGCGGAAGCTTCAACCAGAGCAAGTGCAAGGAAAGAATCTCTCCCGGATGACTAAGTTAATCAGCAGTACCCCTAGGACTTATGAATTGCAAATTTTGTTGGTTAGCAGGCTTGTTTGTCTGGCAATATAACCGTTATCTCTTTCATTTTAGTTATCGCTTATGTAGCAACAAGGATCAAGGGTCTGCGAACCCATTTTGGATCCTTTCTGCAATGGTTTTTCATCCTCATATAACAGGACTCAGTCCCTAAAAGTCTTTATAATATATCAGTAACTGATTCTGTCAAAAAAAAATGATATTGATTTACATTTTTATCCATATCCCTTTACATTTACTTAAGGAAATTATATTTAAATTACACTTATTTTAATTATATATGAAAAAAATGTCATAAATGCATTTCATTACATATCATAAAACTTAATGCATTTTAATTTCATCTTGGTAATGCATTATTACGTTTCGTTATATTATAAAGAAAATATTAGTAGAAGTTATTCATTTGTAAAAAAATATGTGGATGTTTTTACAAGGTGGCAAGTAAAAAACTTTAAAAAAAAATCAATTGTAATGCATTAAGTTTAAATACATAGATCAAAAAACTTAATACATAAGAGTAATGATGTTCCATAATCACATGTGCATTAGAGTGACATCATGCTAAAAGGAAATTAATTCTCTACTTTGGTTTACTTGCATCATTTCTCCACATTGTTATGGGTGCATTGGTGCTCTAAGATTGATGCACACCATAATGCCAATAACTCAAAAAATATATTAATGCTCCACTTATTTCTAAGCACATTGGTATTCCACATTGATGTGGAGCATCAATATTCTATTCTCATGTTTATTTAAAGGGAAATAAAACAAAAACTCTTAGCACTCTATATCTATTTAAAGGTATCAATAGAAAGTATCAATTTAAATGTATCAATAGAAAGTATCAATGTTACTCGGTTGTTTGGTGCATATTTTCTCCCTTTAAGTATTAAAAAGACCATTTTCCCATTTGGTTGAGGTCAACCAATGTTCTTAATATACAAAAGAACCAAACAATAATTCATATTATCTTGTAACTCAATAAAATAAGTGAGAAAAATTATTAGATCACTTTTAAAGAGGAAAAAATGAGAGCTTGTTTCATTTCATATGTAACAAGATCAACTGGCGTTGCGGTAGTCCCTGCCACGTGTAATTTTAGTGGGTTATGAAGCAATTTTGCAATATGAACCAATTTGCAATCTTAAAATAACTTGGTTAGCAATTACAGTTCTCACTAAGAATAAGATTCTAACAATTTTATATGTTTTGCATGTTTTGCAGGTAACTGTCTCCCCACCCCACCAAGGCCTCAAATAAGCTGTCCACATAAAGTGTAATGAAACACGCCACAATTATTTGATATCTGGTCGGATGCCAATAGCAGAAAACTTATAATAGATGTAATGAAACTACATCTAAGGTCTTGTGCAGAGGATTGATCACAACATTTAAAATATGTTAGAAATAGAGCATTGGATCAAAGACGTGGAAAAATGAATTTCAAGTGACTTTTCTACATTGAAAAGTAGTTGGGTACGTGATTGGAGAAAGCATAAGCAATGGCTCTCTCACATTTGATTGAACCCTATTGTCTCATTTGTAGTTTTGCATGAACTTCTTCAAGGGTTCTTTGGCTATCACACCATTCCTGGTGAAACAAGGAATGCACTTTTGAAACAAAACCAACTTAAAATCCATTACTGTGCTTCTCCCAAAAAGCTAAAATACTACGCAATATCACATTGTTCCTCGTGAAACAAGGAATGCATTTCTGAAACAAAACAAACTTAAAATCCATTACTGGTGCTTCTCCTAAAAAGCTAAAATACTGCGCAATGTTGATTTGTATTGATTTAAGAACATTGTCACGTTGTCATTGCATATAAAAATAAATAAACGACCTTGAATGCCAACAAGAGACATTGGTTCACTGCATATAAAATTAAACAACCTTGAATGCCAACAACAGACATTGGCTCATTGGTTCATTCATGCTGTGGCAACTTGCATTGCATTTGCTCATTGACGCTGCGTTGAAGTTATGTCAATTGCAGTTTTTTGGAATCTGATGGTCGGAGAGGTGATGGTGAGAGAAGTTAAATAATTGACTTTCTAATTATGAATTATTCAAAATTTCTCTAGTAACTATCAAATTTAAGAATATTATAGGATATTCCAAAAATATGCTAACCACTATCCATATAATTCCCCATCTCTTACGATATGAACGAAGTGATTGGAATCCTCTGACATTAAACATCTAAATATTTCTCGACGCATCATTATTTCTGAATATAAGATAGATGTGGTTCATGGTAGAGCAAATGTTCTTGGCATAGGAACCATGATTGAAAAAACAGAGAGTTTTGTTGACATACATATAAAAAACAAAAGAAGTCGTACGTTGTCATCCGGTGCACAATGAAATCAAAGAATGAACGAAGCAATGAGAATCAAATTACTACAATTGGCACTCTTTCCACATAATATTTAAATTTCAAAATATGTTACCATCTATTGCAAAGATATTGCTGAATCTGATGAAGAAAAAAGTACAATATTAATGTGAACTAAATAAATTGACGTTACAACTGAACAGTCGTGATTTTTATTTATCTTTTTCAATTTCCTTATATTCCAGATGAAATCAACGCCAATATTTTATTACTATCATATACACCACAAGCAAATTATAAATAGCGCATAATTGGCACATACACAAGCAATTTATAAATAGCGCATAATTGGCATCTCAAGACTACTTCCAAAATGAAATAGTTGTATATTTATTTGGCGAATAACATGAGTGTTTACGAAATAACGTGGATTAAAGTAAATTCTAAATACCTATATGTAACACCAGACCAAGTAGGATAAACGGGACAGACTATATGTTACAATAAAATTGGTGCATTTTCAACCTCCCTAACTACATATTTGACTAAATCAGCTATGTAAATACCCAAAGATAAATTGAGACTGGCCAAACCCAAGCTTAGTTATGAAATAGCTTAAACTTAAGCTCTGTTGGTGAGAGGCATATGCATGTAACTTTGACCTTTTTAGAGCTGATTGACTGTCATTCGATGCTGGTTACTTGAATTTCGAGAAGAATGAAGTCGACTACAGTTAGTGCAGATTCTGGATGTACAATTCTTTGTTCCCCTAAGGCCAGTATAAACATATATTGTTTACGAACCCCATAAAGCAGTTCCTGAGCGAAGATACTCTTCCTTCAAGGTGATGTGGGGTATAAAATATTCAAAATAAGGGTAAACCATACAAGTCTCGTCGTCTCATTCAACACTAAAGGTTTTGTGAAGTGGAGGGGCGTGCAACAAAGATACTCCTACTCAAAGGTGAGGTGAGTTACCCAAGAAGTGGTCTTCAGTCGATCACGACCTACGACGTTGATGTGATGCTCTACACGGAGTCAGATGGAGCAGTTAGGCCCATCAAGGAAAACACTTAGAGAACCTAACTAGAGGTTAACTCTAGGGCTAGCCAAAGAATTTAGAGCCTAAAAAAGTCTTGGGTTTCACAGGGCACGTGGACTTTTCAAAATGGGGGGAGGAAGGCATTGCGACAAAGCAAGCAAATGTTGGTGTTCTTCATCTCCATGGATGCCAATATTGATAAAGCAAGAAGATATCTTTGGTAAAAAACAAGTTTTATGGATTAGCATATAGAGGTTCACTACAAACTTTGTGATAACAGTTAACAGCGCTGCTATTGCAATACCATAGTTGCATTGAAGTAATACCATAGTGGATCAAAGTTGAAATATGAACACAATCCAAATCCCTGAAAGATGAAACCAAGCACCATAAATCCCAAGAAGGCCTGCACACCAATGAAGAATGAAGACGTCCATGAAGCAGAACAAAATGTCAGACCTGCACCAACCTCCAACATGATCTATAAAACTATAGTCCCATAAAAGATGCTTCAAGGATTCTAAATGATGACAAAAGGGGCATAAACTATTTGACAACCTACTTTTGGCAAGGCGAATTTTGGAGGGCATCCCTTGAACTACCAGCGAAACAATGACCCAGACCTTGTAGCTCGACATCACTCGCATGTAATAACATAATTAAAAACAAAGCACACCCATAAGAACATTGCACCACATGTTAATAAAATGATCGAATATACCACCTTGGGTTGCAGCTTCTTCCTTTCGATTTAGGTCCTATAGTTAAAAAAAGAGTTATAGGGCTTGACAGAGGAACCAAATGTTATAGATTGTACAAAATAGTTTCTTGAAATGTGCAAGTGAGTTTATCATATGTCCTAGATATAATTTTTTTTACAAAACAAAATCTACTATATTTTGTCATATCAAGAAGGTTCAGGACCTCTTGGGTTCTACTTGTTATACCTGGAACCACTGATAGATGAGAAGCATCCTTTTTTGTTATACCTAGGACCACTGATAGCTCAGAAGCATCCTTTGAGGACTCGAGATTTTATCTGCAAATTGTGACTGGCTAGCAAGAAGGAGATGGCCATCAGTAACAGGATAATAATTCCATAAGCCAACTGGACTCTGGAATTTACTAGTGAGCATCATTATTAAAACTAACTATAATAAATTAGAAATTCAAATTCATAATGAGGCATGTGTACAAGCCATGCACACATTATATATGCTTTGTGGAAATAATTTCAAACCAAAATTTTAAACTGTGACTTCCATGGGCTGTGGACACCACTTGAGGACCATGTGTCTTACCACCCCATTATCCAAAACAACCATGCAAGACTTGGATGATGCCACGTGAAGTTGTAGCATGCCAACATACTGGTGCTACTCTTCCCTTGCTTCTGGTGTTACCTTAGCTCTTGGTTTATATGTCGTTGTAGGGTCATTTTCTTAATCTACTGAATACACGTAGGAGTTACTCTTGATCTTGCTACCATTACCATTGTTTTCTTTAGTATATGATAGGTAGATTACGTTAGATTACAGAAGGTGCGTAACAATTTTTCAACAACTTCCTTGGCATGGGTGGTAGGTAGTTCTAAATCTAAGTAGTGAAATGAAAACAATCGACTATTTGGGAACATGTAGTAGAGTCAGTACCAGAAGTTTGCCCTGAGCTAATTTGGAAAGAAAATGTAAACAGTTCAGGAACATGAAGCACTATGGATCATGTACAAATTCCAACTTTCTTTTACAAGAAATATTCCTCGCAAGTTATTTTCCTTGGGTTTGTTCTAATCTCGTGGAATTCGCAAGTCAAGGTTCCCGTTGAATGGCTATGTCACACTGTTTTCCTAATTAGGGGTTTTCAAAACTGTCTCATTTTATCGCCCTTATTAATAAAAAATTATGTGCGTATTTTTTTTGTAAATTCTCCAGAAAAATGTCTCATTTATTCAGCCTCATTCATCTGAGGTATGCGTATTTTTTGTTTTAATTCTCCGAAAAAGTTTTATTAAGCGAAACAACCCTAACATAATTTTGTTTTGTGCTCTAGGGCTGCGGTCAGAGCTCCTCTGTTCATTGATTTGCCTCAGAATCATACCACTCCAACAATCATTTCTAAGGGTTTAGGAGGAACCCATACTAGCGACATACCATTAGTTTTTTGAAACATTCATAGGTTACTGTAAGAGTAAGCAAACTCCTCCCAAAAGCCCTAGCAATGAACTACATACCAACCCTAACATAATTCTGTTTTAATTCTCCGAAAAAGTTTTATTAAGCGAAACAACCCTAACATAATTATGTTTTGTGCTCTAGGCTTGCGGTAAGAGCTCCTCTGTTCATTGATTTGCCTCAGAATCATACCACTCCAACAATCATTTCTAAGGGTTTAGGAGGAACCCATACTAGCGACATACCATTAGTTTTTTGAAACATTCATAGGTTACTGTAAGAGTAAGCAAACTCCTCCCAAAAGCCCTAGCAATGAACTACATACCAATATGGCTCTTCCTTGTCATTCAATACTAAGTATATTATTGTGTATGTAGGTTGTGTAAATCATGGTTGTTCCATATTCCTACTCATAAGTAATAATGTTATTTCCTTGTTGCACTTATTTCCTTCCATAATAATATCCTTTGTAAAAACTAGCTATTAATGGGATTTCTTGTTCAAGTATTAACCACTACCTCAGTGTATTGCACCGAACTGCTGAAATGCAGAAAACAAGCGGGCAAAGTTGTATCTAGTATTTTGAGATGCACCTGGAACTGAGCGAACTTTTTTGAACCTCAACAATAGCATTCCTTGTTTCTGTTTACAACCCTTATCCCACTTGCAGATTCACTTAACATACTTATGTGGCTGTTTGGACCCACCTTTCTATCTTCATTTATATAGATGGAGGTTGATATTCACTATCGGAATTGTTTATCTCGGAAAACTTTTGCAACTAGAAGCTTGTGTTATGTGTGACATCTGTCGTTGTCTCAGCGCCAGCTCCAGGAATAGAATTAAATTCAAAAGTAGAGGGCTACAACACTCACCGATGCCAGCTTGTGCAATTGAATAAATGTACAACAGCCGCCGATGCTAGCTTGTGCAATGGAAAGAAAGAAAGAAATTATTTTAACGTCAACGAGGCTAAAGATAGCTTATGGGACAGATTTCTTCTTCATCTGCTTGATGTATTCAGCCCTTTTTCTGTGAAGCTTCACAATAACTACTCCCAGCTTCTTGACAAACCCCTCGCTAAATAGATTATCCCAAGAGCTAGCTACCAACATATCTGCATAGCTTTCCCTGTTGTCTTTGAAGGCCTCACATTCTAAAATGAAATGTTTGTCTATTTCCACTTTTCCAGAAGAACAAAAAATGCACACCCTTTCCTCCCACACTTCCTTTAGCCTTTTCTAGCGCCCTATTTCACAACAAAGTTGATGAGAATTAGTCCTTAACTGAGCAATAAGAATTTTGGCTCTCCAAGAGATATTGGCCTCTATGTATGCTTTTGGTTGATGATTATGAGTGGGATTAAACACTTCAATATAGTAATTTTTCTTTCTTCATAGCTCCTTATCCCAAGTACATTTTGTGGAACTTTTCCATGACAAAAGCTTTTATCTCTTTGTTGTTTATGGGACACACATTCAAGCAAAAGCCCCATTTACTAAACCATTTGTTATTTTGCTGAATCCAAGTTTTTTTTTCTCTTGCACAATCTATCATTAAAGACAACCTTGGGCCACATACCGTCTTCCATTTGCTCAATTTTTTTTAAATACCTTATGACTCGCACCATATCAATTGCTTCAATAGGAGCAGTCCCTGTTTCACTTAACAAGATATCATAAGGAGTTGCACTTTTAATCTTAAATTTGTTTGTAATCAAACGCTTTGAATTTTCTCAATTTGTCTCCATTGCATGTCGGAGGTACTGCTAGCCCACAGTTCACAACCATAGAGAATCACCAGAATCACTAGAAGCCCAAAAAGAGTTTGAGTGGTCTTCCAGTCCCATAACTCTGCCTCTCTACGCCTGTTTTGAAAAGCATAAAATTCTTTCCAACCCCTCAAAGTTCTTTTCTTTCTATAACCATTCCAACTTAGATTTTCGTTGAAGTCAATCACGAGGTATTTGCAATCCACAACTTCTTCCAGAATGTTGCCCTCAAAGTAGAACTTATGTTGGTTATGTTTTTATTTCTTAGAGAATACCACTACTTTCGTTTTGCTGATATTGACTTGCATCCCCACACTTCTACAAAATGCTCAAGGGATAGTCAGTGCTCTTGCAAACCAAGAGTCGATTTAGCAATCAAAATAGGGTCATCTACATACAAAAGAAGCCTTATAACAAACTTGCACAAATAGATACCATCACCCCCTTGCGAATTTAACCACTCCTCAAGCTTGTTAATATATAAACCAAAAAGGGTAGGAGACAGTGGGCAACCTTGCTTGACCCCGATAACTTCTAAAACTTTTAGAAATGCCCTGCTAAAGTTCTAATCTTGACTTTCACATCTTCATACAGCCTATGCACAACTGCTCTCAAATGTTTAGGAACCCCAAGTTCCTCCATTCTCTGCCAAAGTTTATCCCTAGGAATCGAGTTAAACGCTTTTTTGAAATCAACAAAGCAACAAAAGACTTTTTCCTTTTTCTCCCAAACTTTTTCAATGATGTGCCTTCAAGTTATGCAGTCATGACTGTGGAATGTTTAGGTCTAAAACCTACTTGCCTGCAGGCTTATCTCTTTCTTCTGCCCACTTGCTAATTTTGTTCTCTAGCATGCTTCCAAATAACTTTTCAAACAAATGGTTTATCATGATCGTCCTATAATTGGAGGGATTATTGACGTCACCACTCTTGAAAAGAGGTAGAGCCAGACTAGTTGACCAATCTGTGGGGAGCCCTTGTTGTAAGATGTTGTTGAAGATTTTTGTAATGTGAGGGCAAGAATCTTTGAGCCCCACTTTAGATATTCTGCTTGGAATAAATGCACAAGAAAATGGTTAACGCATTGAAATTACCTATAAAAAAAATTAAGGTGTTGCCTCATTCACTTCAATGAGTTCAAATCAATTAATTTGGTTTTAATTATTACAATTTCTATTAAAATTTAAATAACCGTTAATACTAAATATTGGTTTATGGAAAATTGGTATTTAAAAATAAAATTATAAATATTAGTATTATTTAA
>APFE030324327.1:0-22446 GCA_000404065.3 Pinus taeda | reverse complement strand
AAGATCTGATGTACTTTCCGACATCCTGTTAAAGATTTGGCCAATAGAAATACTTCTGCAGCAGTGCCACCATTTTCTCGACCCTCAAATGCCTAGTAGCCCAACTCTAGTGTGCTTCCCAAATCATATTGGTATGCTCACTTGAAGGAACAAAAAGGTGACCCAGGTAGCATAATAGGGCATCCTAAAGGTGAAAATCTAGAACATGTTGAACCTCCAAGAGTGTTTGGTATGTGTGTCCAAATTTTGGGTCACTTTTGTAGAGAGGTGGCCAATCAGAAGTCTCGTGCCCATAAGAGTTAAGCATGGTGGTTAATGCCATGATCAATGGTCAACTGAGGCAATCTGAAACATCATTGGTGCTACCCTTCTTATACTTGATATTCAAATGGAACTGTTGCAGGTATGTGGACCACTTCTGATGGTGATCATTCTGCATCTTCCTCTGTGTCTATATGAACTGCAGGGGCTGGTGGTCTGTGTGGAAGACCATTACCTTCCCCAAAATGCAATTCTTCCATTGTCGGTAGGCCTGCACAATGGAATACATCTCTTTGTCATAAGTGGGATACTTCCAAACTATGCCTGAAAGTTCCTCACTGTGATATGCCACTTGATGCTCGTGTTGAGTAAGGAGTGCCCCAATAGCAAAGTCAGAGGCATCTGCCTTGATCTCAAATGGCTGTTGCAAGTATGGTAATATGAGCACTGGTGCTGAGCAGAGGTGATGTTTCAACTCTGTGAATGCCATATGTTGAGATTCAGACCAAAATAATTTTTCTTTCACTCCTCCCTTGGTGACTTGACTCAAGGGCCAAGTGATATGAGAAAATCCCAACATGAACTTGCGGTAGAAGTTGGCAAGACCTAGAAAGTTGCGGAGCTCTGTTAGAGTGGTTGGAGATGGCCAATTCTGAATGACATGGATCTTGGCTAGATCCACATGCACCCCCTGTTCATCAATAATGTATCCCAGATACTGAACTTGGGTCATGCCAAAAGTGCATTTCTCCAAATTGGCAGATAAATTGTGTTGCTGCAGTGTTTGGAGAACCTGTTAGATGTGGTGGAGGTGTTCTTCCCAACTCTGGCAAAATATCAGGATGTCATCCAAGTATATCACTACAAATGAGTTGGTGAATAGCCGCAATATGTCATGCATAATCCTCATGAAGGTTGCAGGAGCATTCGTCAACCTGAAAGGCATAACCAACCATTCTAAAAGTCCCTCCTTGGCTTTGAAGGCAGTCTTCCACACATCAAAGGGTTTGATTGGTACCTAGTGATATCCTGACTTCAAATAAATTTTGCTAAAATATTTCCCCCCTTTAGTTGGTCCAGAAGGTCATTAATCTGTGGGAACGGGTACCTATTCTATACAGTGATATTATTCAACACCTGATAGTTAATATAGAGTCTCCAAGTCCCATCCTTCTTCTATACCAACACGATCGAGCTCCCACAAGGCAATGAACTCAGTCGGATGTGAAATTTCTAGAGCAGCTCTTGAATCTGCTTCTTGATTTCATCGTTCTCTAGAACGGAGCACCAATATATTGGTACATTGGGTAGCGGTGCACCTGGGGTCAGATTGATGGAGTGCTTAACCTAACATTGTAGAGGAACCCCTATGAGGGAGGTGAAGATGTCCTCGTACTCTTCCACGACCTTGTCCATCTGTAGTTGTCGCGCAGAGGGGCCCTGTCTAGAGGTCATGGCCACTGTCTTCTTCTTTCCTTGAGGGCGTATCATTAGGAAAACAAATTTCCCAATTTTGGAAATGAGCTTACTGCATTGTTTTGCAGCAACCAAAGAGATGGCTATAGGTGGTGCTACCTTCGGTATCTTATACAACTTATTTCCCAAAGTAACAATAACATCACAAGGCCTTGACTCCTATACAACATGTCGCTTCCAAAAGTATGGTTGGCCTAATAATACATCAAAAACATCAAGGGTAGCAATATGAAACAATACCTCATCCGTGAAGGGCTTGATGTTATATAGAAGGTGACACTACTGGCTCATGCGAAGATCTCGTCCTTGGTGAAGCCACCCGATGGTGTACGACTGTGGATGTATTGTGGTCAGTAAGCCCAGTCGCTTAAGGACCTCTACTGAAATGAGGTTCTTTTGGCTCCCGTTGTCATCAATGAACTGTAGCGGGAGCCCTTTACCGACATCTGGGAGTGGAAAAGGCCCTCCTCCTCCTCTGGATATTTGGGTTCCTCCTTCTGGATCTTCGTGGTGGAAATGGTGGTGTTGGGCTCCGCATCGATAATCTGCTTCCCTTTGTCATTCCCTTTATTAGGTTTTGAGTCAGAGTTTGAACATGCATTTGATTCTGAATACTTTAGCTTGGCCATCAGTGACTGCTTGGCCTGACACTCACTTTTGTTGTGAGTGGAGCTCTTATGGAACTCACACCACTTTCCCGTGTCCTTCTTCAGCTTCGCGATATTGTTCTTTTCTTACAGCTTTGGCGGGTTGTCCTGGGCCACTCCGCCTTGGCTTTTTCCTTTGTTTAGTGGTTTGGGGGCACCTTTCCCTTGCTTCAGATTTGTAGATCCAAAGTATCACTTCTTCTGTTTAAACTTCTGCTCGATCTTGACAACATATTAGTATACCGTGCCAAGCGAGGAGATGTACAGGAACTCCATCTCGTCCTAGATGTACTATGTAGGAAGCCATGGTATTTGAGTACCAAATGTAGCTCAGAATCCTTGATACCCAACTTTGTGTGAAGGGAGTGAAAAATATTGGTAAACTCTGGCATGTCTTGGTCCCTTCCCTACCTCAGCATGGTCCACTTTATGTATTTATACTCATAGATTTTGACAGGGTAGTATTTCTCCTTGATGGCATTCTGGAATGAATTCCAAGTGGGTGTGGCTAAAAAACGTGAGGCCGTACTTTCATCCTTCTACTCGCAATAGGTTTCCCACCGATCCTTGATGTGGGGGGTGACTTTGCGAAGAGTGAAAGTAGTATTTTCCCGGTCAGAAAAATCAAGAATAGAAAAATACTCTTCTAGCATATTTAACCATTTATCTACAACGTCTGCATCTATCTGACCCTCAAATATGGGAATTTCAAAGTTAAATTGTACCTTAAAGGGTGTGGTGCTTCTAGAGTAGCTGCTGGAAGTAGATGTGTCACCCCTGGGTAGCCGCTGAAGGATCTCGACAAATTTATCCATCATCGCGTTCCTTTCTCACTCGAGGGCCTCTTTGATCAATATTTGGATAGGATCTCCTGCCCCCTCATCTTTCTTTTCATCCACCATGGGAGGCCATGAAGATTTGCGAGGCTGGTCTTGCAAAGGTTTGACCAGTTCAAGCCCTAACTCCTTATATCCCGACCTCGTTGGGAACATGCAAAGAAAAATAGAGAAAGAGCAGACCACTCTGATACCACTGATCTAGATTTAAATAGGAACGCAAAAATTATAGAGATAACCATAAATACAGAGATACAGTAGAAACAATACTTCATTTCATTAATGTAAAATACTGAAATATGCTTACAAAAAAAGATGTGGTGGCTAAATGCCTCTGAACTATCTGACAATGAGGCTCGAAGGCCTATTTATTGTTGAGAAAACAATGGAAAACCTTAAACATCCACAACCCTAACCCTAGGAGATGAAGCGCCAAACTATGGGCCCCATTTTGGGTACATTGGTACATCAACTTCCCGGGGTCGTAACTTGGAATACGATCTCCATTTGACGCGCGTAATACCTTGTTAGAAATATCTATCGGAGGACTACAACTTTGGGAAGAGCAACATCGGTCCATGTGCCCATGTTTCTCCCAGTTTTACCAAAAAACATCATTTAGGGCCTCAAAATGGCTCTAGAAGTTCAGGACCCAGAAAAATGCCAAAAAGAGTAAATTGTGCTACAAATAAGGAAATTGAAAATCTGAAAGAAAAAATGGTGGGGGTCCCAGTGGAATTCGCAGGTGGCCACCAATATCCACCTGGATCAAGTGCCAACTGCAAGAAAAAGCATTAGTAAATGTAAATATAGCTCATGTTCCAAAAATCTAGTAATAGCCATGCAAAAAAATGAATTCAAATGCTTTAGTAAATGCAATATGAAAAAATGATGACTTTCTCAAGAATATAACATCCAAAATATGTTACATTGTTATGGATTATTCTTTTAGAATGTACGTGGTCCTTCAATATCTGCAACTGTGATCATCATTCACCACCACTTTTATACCTCCATGAGGTGATTAATCAAGACGCTTCAACTCCTTTGCAATTTCATTTATCACCTTGGGTGGGAGGTTCTCGTTTTCATATTGTAACACAAGATATATATGTATTTATGTATGAAAATCCACTTCAAAATGGAAAGCATCACAAAAACTTACACCTGATAGAAACCATATTAAATGATCATGAGAAACTCGAAATATAACAAACTACATGCAATTTTCACCACTGCCCAGGATGTGGGGGTTTTACATTCTGTAAATTGAAGACTAATCAGAACTCTACACCTTTAATTCTATCAATTAGGAGATTAAATGAAAAGGGATTGTCTTGCAATGCTGAAGAAACAAAAATATTCCAAAAATCTATGTATTGGTAAAGACAAAACAAAAACATTGACAATATGTCAATTACTAATAGTTATTTAAGTATAGGCAAATGGTGATTGAAAGCACAACAAGCTCCAGTAAGAGATGAAAGGCCCCAACTATTTACTGATGTAAGGTTTTTACTTTTGAAAGGAAAAGGGACTTCCTTGCAGTAGTAAAAAATAAACAAATTTATGCCAAAAATCTATGCATGAAGAGAAAAAGGGATAGAAACATTCATAACATGCCAATTTAGTTGCAGGAAAACCTCAACTAGAGATAATTGAGTATATATAATGAGATAAAAGACCCCATCATCGATCAGTAATGTTAGGATTTCTACCATGTCCCACTGATACAATTGCCTGAAATTCAACCTATAGCAATGGCTGAAAACATCCACTTGCTGATTTTGCATATGGAACCTCCCTATCTAGCAGGTAAGAAGGAATTTCACAGCTCCCATTTACCTTGAAGGCTTGATAATGACAAATTCCGTAAGGAATGTGGAAAGAAAAAAGAACAATTAACATAGTCAAGGAACAAAAACCATTGGCCATGACAAGATAAAGGGGTCACATATTAATTTATGTCCATATTGACCAATTGTATTAGGGTGAAAAATGTGCACAACAATAACATAATTTCTTGTATTATGACTTGTCACAATGACTGTGAGTTTCCACCTACTGATCTTGGAAGAAAAATAAAACTCTAATCTTGCAGGTAAAATCAATTACAACAATTCTTTCTTAAATTTAAGGTTTCAGCATGAAAGATTCTTCATTAAATAATATGGAACCAAAAAGCACTGAGAGAAATAAACAACACAATCAAATGCAACTCGATTATAATAAAAGAGTTTTCCACCTTGAAAACAGATAGGCATACTTTACTTACCATGAAATAAGAAGCAAAACAATTTCTTGCAACACATATAATGCTTTTCGAAATTTCCGAAAACCCCGAAATTAGTTGTCTGCATATTTGGTTGTCCTTTTTACAAAAGAAAATACTCTTCTTAGGTTGTCTCTGCCTTCAATTGTTTGTACCAGTAGATGATAAAAAATTGTCCAAAATTGTATCAACATTCACATATATGATCTCTTTCGAGCGGTTTTTTTTCCAATCACACTTTATTTTTGACGGAAGGGAATATCTGCATATTTCAGAATCCATGGCCAAAAGTTGTCAAATTTTGAGTCCATGTACAACATCCTCCCAAATAATGACTATCAGATAGTCATCTAATTAACTCATTTCTCCTCCGTTGTTTTGTTTTGTTAGTAAAACCATGAATTAAATCCAACATAATCAGGGTTAGTTTCAGTGACACACGAGTACAAGGCTCTGCATTGTCTTTTCAAGGAATGAACCCTGGAAATTTGAACTCATGTGTACAACTTAACAAAGTGGGTGCAAGGAAGAGTTTTTGAGTTCGTGACCACCCAACTAATGTAGGTGATGATTCCACAAGAGTTGAAATGACGACCTTATAGAAAATCCCAAAACATAACCAATTAAAATTTAAAAGAAATACAAGAAGTTGTGCATTCTTCTACTTGTGAGAAATCTAAAGAAAAATAAAATGAATTTATACAAGCATAGGTTGTCTTGCCTAAATTTCTCCATGAATGTAAGTAATTCACATAATTAAAAAATCCCAAAATGCATATTTCATTGCACATATTTACAAATCCCTTAGAGATACGAGTCCCAAAAGATAATAGGAATGTATCTCTCTTTTAGACACAATTTCACTAGATCAGATTCAAAACTAAGCAGCAATCCAAAAAATCCCTCATTTACTGAATTGAATGCTCAAAACCTCAATCAAAAAAATTAACCCAATTCCATGACGTAAAATCCTATCCCACATGAAACCAGGGCCAAAATGACACAAATAGAGTCAATTGAAAGGGTGGAAAAGGAACCAAACTCCATACCTGAAACCCTCACGAGCTGCAAATCAAGATTCAACATTCAAGATTCATCGGATCTATTTTAGCTTGCCTTATGATTGTTCCCACTGCTTCCACTTGCTCCACTAATTGTAAATCTCACCCAAAAACAACCCCACTATCAACATGGTGAATATTTAATGCATTTTGTGGACGTTAGAGCACATTTCAATCTATTAAGGACATTTCCATCCTTTGTGCATAATTAACCTATAAACACTGGCCCGTCAATTAATCATACCTCAAACAATAAACTCCTTTGGCAATGGCATCAAAATAGTCTGCCATGTGGATGTGCACCAATCCTTTATAACTGATTATAGAGTGGTTGTTCCACTATCACCAACAAAATGTTTAGCATAGGCTACGCCATTTGACCTGATAGAGATAAATAGATCACTAACTGTGCAAATATGTGGCATGATTGATTGATCAAAAAAATCCATGTTCTATGGGAAAGGACAAATGAATAAAACCCAAGGTTTTCAACTAATTGTCCAGCTACTAAACACATATTTTTTGTGGAATTGGCAAGTTGTTGCCCCTGTAGACCAAAGATTATCTTTGTCATTATTTGGATTCTCGTTGTACCTTTCATAGTAGCTCCCACATTGAGGATCTCTGCAAACCTAGTTAGGTCAAACAAAACACTAAGAAATCCAATCTTTACTCTCATTTTGAATAAACATTCATAAAGCACACTCAATGCAAGAGTCTTACATCAACTGAAGTGTATTCTTAGGTAAAATGGAATTTAGTGGTCATGAATTTATAAGATTATAGTAGGACATGGTAGTATGATAGTGCCTGACTCAAGATAAGGCAAAGTGTTTAGTATTCTTACACTGGATCATTTTACTCTATCTTTAGGCCCTTGATCTCTCCCATGATATGTTTTTCTCCTCAACATTGGCTAGAGACTCCCAATCTTTTGAATATGAAGAGAGTTGTCAAGTTTATATTCTGGCATAAAAAGAGTTGGTGAATGTCATAGTTTGAAAATGCTTAGATGGATTTTCCACAGTAATAGTGGAACAAAAGACAACTGAGTACACAACAACAAAATATAGTCAATGCTTCCTGACTTGGAAGTTTATGAAAATTATCGCTCCCACTCCTGGTTCCTGCTTCAAAGCAGCCTTGGGCCAAAGATGTTTTGTTGAGAAATTTTTTAAATTACATTACCTAATATGGATTGAATTCTGAATCTCACCTATGCAATTTTGGCCATTCTAACCAATCCTATTAAGGAGTTTAACTATCACAAGCCTGAGCTTTTACAACCTTGTGATGTAAAAATGTCTCTATATCAAGATCAATATGTCCATGGACCTCAAAGAATATGTTCTTATTTTGGATAAAATGTTCCACCAGCCAATGCAATATGAGAATCTACCCAAAACGTGTTATAGGTGTCAAACCCTTGACCACAAGATTTGGAAACATTCTTTTCTATCCAAACTAGAAAACTTAAAACCCTAAGCTCTGCCAAGGTCGCACGTGTCATCAGTAGGCCATAAGCCTTTTAGAAACAAAACAAGGACCCAACATGTTCTTCTCAAAGACCTTCCTGAATAAATGTAAACAAGAGGTATTTCTCACCTCACACACTCTTTAATTTGTATACCTCACAAGATCCCATGGAGGCCTTAAAAAATCCAAAGGTTCCTAGCTTGCATGACTATTTCACTCATTTCTTAAGGGACAACTTATAACTCATTTGATACCCTAGAAAGCATAAGAAAACGAAGACAACATCATGGAATATCAACATGCTAATGGATCACTGCAGATATAATATGGTTAGAAGAATAAGACACTCATTTTGAGAGTTGAATTTTTTTTATTTATAAGATGTGAAAATAAATGTTTCCAACATAAATATGTTTCAAATTATATTTGGTTGAACTATGGTGCTTGGTTTGCTAGATTTAGATGAAAAGGGGGATATTTGCAAAGATCGTTTAGCAAGAAAGCAACATAGATTAGCTTTATATGAGGAGAACGTTTGAAGGACTAAGGCAATGTTGGAACTGGTCAACTATGACATTTGTGGTCCCTTGAGGTGACTGTAAATATTTGGTGCAATGTATTTTTTTTTGCTCTTTGTAGATGTTTTCTCTAGGAAGATGTGGGTTTACTTTCTTAAATTAAGTTAGGTGCATATGTTGAATTTAAGAATATTAATAAAGAAGAAAAGAAATCAAGTAAATTAAAAGAGAATTCAGTCAGAGAGTCGATGTTAATTCCACTCTAATGAATTTGTCAATTTTGTAAGGAGGAAGGTATCAAAAGACTTGTTTTTGCAACATATACACCTCAACAGATAGGGTTGTGAGAAGGAAAAATTAGGATGATTGTTGGGATGTAGGGAAGTTCAAAATAGATACTGAGTGAAATAAGTGCACACTGTAGTGTACCAGATCAAGAGGAATCCTAGCAAAGGCAGGATGAAATGTCACACCAATGGAAGCTTAGTCCACAATAAAATTGCATGGTTGCAACTTGAAATATTTTTTATCCAGTAGCATATGTTCTAATTATATATGAGGAAATATAAACTTAGATCCAAAATGAAAAAAAAGTATGTTCGTTGAATATAATGAACAATTAAAGGCCTATATCTTGTTAGATATTATGTCTAATTTCTAACAAGGTGACTATTGCCCACCCAATCAGATAGCCACTAGGATAAATGTTTTCTCCTAAATGACAATCTAACAGCCACAACCCTAGTATGATTGACATATAGCTATGCCTCAAAGATCTCCACATATGTTCAGTCAATTATTTCTTCCTCACCTATAATACATGAAGGAAGGTGGGTCATATATTATAAGGTACACTAACCATTTCTGTAATCATCTGTTTTCATTTAATGCTAAGGGCATTCCAATATGAATCACAGGTTTAGCTAGATGATTGACTACTCTTGATTGTGTCCATTTTCCCATGCTTCACCTAGGAGGTGATTCCTTTTTCCCTAGTCCAATGTGACATTCCCTAAGGCCTTTCCTTTTCACCAAATAGGAGGGGCACAAATAGGAGCCATTGATTGATACAACATACCCAATGTAATTCGGACTTATAAATTTAAAACAATCCTTTGTATCCACTTCCATTTTTTGGGTTGATTGTCGCTTGTCACTAGTATTGGCACCCTCCATCCTCATCTTTAAGTAAGGGCCTAGAAGATTTTAATGTAGCTGAAATAAAGATGAAAGAATTTATAGCCACAAATGAAATAAAATGTAAAATGAAAAAGATATCTAGGACAATTAAAGTGTTTGGACAAAGGCCTGGCTTGAACTCGACTCTCCTCATTAGCCATCACCCAATTCCTTGCATATCATGCTCTAACTAAATATAAGGAACTTATGAAAGTCCCAACCCTGACGAGCGAGAAAGCACTACCTATTTAAGGGATATTTGAAAGAATCAAGCAAGCAAGTTACCCAACCTAATGCAACAAAGAAAAAGGAAAATCATTAAGTAAAAGACACACCAAAGGGGTGGTAAAAATAAGTAGAAGAAAGGGTAACTGAAGTGCCCTTGATTGTTCCATCTTCTCATTATTACACTCAATATGTTCATCCCCATTCAATTGGTACCAAGGCAATGGAATCATCCCTAAAATCTTTCCCACTCCAATTTCCACCTTTATCACATGTACCTATGGTTTGATGTGTCTTCCTGGGAACTTTCCCTTCCAATTAGGGTTGGAAACACCTAATAAGGCTAATGAATAGCCATCAAAAACATAAGTTTGGCAATTGTCTTACAAATCATCAGCTAGAATTTCATTTGAAGGCAAGGTTTGTTTGAAGTATTTTGGTGCGCCTAACATTAAATATGGTCCACTATGATACTTTCGTGGTTTCTTTACCTAATAATTTTGATCTCACTTGATATTAAGGGCATGTCTAAGTTGTTTCCTCCGAAATGCATTGGATATCTCTTGAGGGATGTCTTGACACTTCTACAATACCTTGAAGAGGGAGTCTAGTGCAACATGATTGCACTTACGACCTTGCAACCACAATGTTAGCCCCACATAGATGAATCCTCACATAGATGTATGAAAACTTCTACACCTCCAAATCTTGAAACACTAAGCATAGGTGCTAGGATGTTTCCAAAATTGATGATGTGCCCCAGAGGACCTAGGATGCCCCCAAGTTGTCCTTGCACCTTTTTGATGAGAATTATCTTGTTCCAAAGCCCAAATGAGGATGATGATGACTTGAGAGAATTTGGGAGGGTTTGTACACCCCTTCAAGATGATGTCATGCACTAGGCTTGCAACAACACCCTTGCAATCCCTAAAGTGATGACATGTGGCCTCTTGATGATGACATACAACTTGAGGAGTTATGGCTTAGGAGTTGTAGCTTGATGATGCACCCTTTCACATTGATGGGATGTCTCAGAGTGAGGAGCACTCTTGGACACTCATTAACACTTTCCTTGATGGATATTTTCACTTGATCATGATGACATTTTATTATGTTTCAACATTATGAGAGCTATCTTATAGGTTAGTCTATTACCTATTTTCCTCGTGAACACTTAAATTCAAAATTTTATGGATTTTATGTCCAATTCAACTTGGTTACCATCCTATAAATAGAGGGGAGTTTAATTGAGTGGGTAATTGTCACAAACACTCAATTATTTCTCTAGAAAATAGTGCACACTAATTCTCTCTCTTTCACTTGGACACAATGAGTAACCATGTATGTGAATTATCTTGGGGAGGATATGTTTTGCATGGAGATACTTTCTTTGAATTGTTGAAGTCATGCTTACTTGAATGGTGCAAGTTAAAGTTATTTTTCTTCCATTTTGCATTAATTTTTGAAATTAGGGTTTATCTTGTGCCATATTAAAAATTGCAATATTATTTATGCACTCTTGTTTCTTATTATGCAAAATTTTTCATCAAGTATCCTCTCCTCGAATTAAAAGTCACTAGGGTTTGGTAGTAGAATAAATTCTCTCTCCTCCTTCTTTTTCCAAGGGTCCTCTTAAACCTTTTCCTATTGATTCCATTGCCCAAATGATAGAAGGCACTAATCCTTGTGTGTCGAATTTAACATAGGGGCTAGGATGTTGCCAAAATTTATGATGTGCCCCAGAGGACCTAGGATGCCCCCAAGTTATCCTTGCACCTTCTTGATGAGCATTATCTTGTTCCAAAGCCCAAATGAGGATGATGATGACTTAAGATACTTGGGGAGGGTTGGTACACCCCTTCAAGATGATGTCATGCACTAGGATTTCAAAATCACCCTTGCAAACCCCAAAGTGATGACATGTGGCCTCTTGATGATGACATACGACTTGAGGAGTTGTGGCTTGATAATGCACCCTTTCACATTGATGGTGTGTCTCAGAGTGAGGAGCACTCTTGGACACTCATTGGAACTTTCCTTGATGGATATGTTCACCTGATGATGATGCCATTTTGTTATGTTTCAACATTGTGAGAGCTATCTTATCGGTCAGCCTATGGCCTATTTTCCTTGTGAACACTTAAATTTGTTATTTGAGGCCTTTTACGTCTAATTCGACTTGGTTACCCTCATATAAATAGAGGGGAGTTGAATTGATTGGATCATTGTCACATACACTAAATTCTTTCCTTGCAAAGAATACACACTAGTTCTCTCTCTTTCACTTGGACACATTGGCTAACCATGTGAATTGTCTTGGGAGGATATGTTTTGCATGGGGATACTTTCTTTGAATTTCTGAAGTCATGCTTTCTTGAATGGTGCAAGTTTAAAGTTATTTTTCTTCCATTTTCCATTAATTCTTGAAATTAAGGTTTATCTTGTGCCATATTAAAAATTGTAATATTATTTATACACTCTTGTTTATTATTATGCAAAATTTGTCATCAAGTATCCGCTCTTTGAATCGAAAGTCACTATGGTTTGGTAGTAGAACAAATTCCCTCTCCTCCCTCTTTGTCCAAGGGTCCTCTTAAAGCTTTTCCTATTGACTCCATTTCCCAAATGATAGCAGACGCTAGTGCTTGTGTGTTGATCAACCTAAAATTTCCATTTTTCTTTATTTGATGGTAAAATAGGGTTAGGATTTGGTTAACTCTACATTTAATAGCATGATTTCACCTATATGTTACTATCATAAAATTAAGCATTGCCTCTATTATGTTAAAAGGGCAGAATATATCATTTTATGCATTTTTCACTCCCATTTTAGGGTTGAGTTCTAGGGTTTGTTTGTTATGTGCATTCCAACCATTAAAAACCTAGTGTTGACAAATTAAACCTTTAGGATTTATTTGTCCAAACTTATAATAGGATATTTTCCTATTGATATCTTAAGTTTTGCATGATGTAAAAAGTGAAATCTCCTAGAAACCTAATTTAATAGCAATCCATAAATTGATGGTGGCTAGTAAAAAAAACCTTGAATATCTATAGGAATTATCTCGACCTCTTAGGCCTAACTGGTGGTTTCCTTCAACACGTCATCTCTCTCTTCCCCTGAACCTTCCTTTATTGAAGACCTTTCTAAGGTGGGTAAATTTGCAGGTTCCTTAGAGAGCCATTTGGCTTAGAATCCCTTAGTCATATAACCTCTAAGCTTATTGGGGAATCCTCCCTTGTGGGGATAATATCTAACAATAAAACAAAAGGGGTGAAGCCACCAAGGTAACAATGGTGGCTAATCTCATTGTTGTTCTAAACCTAGAATGCCTAGTGAGGCTTTGCATTAGGCTACTATATTTTTCAATAATAGTGACCATCAACAATGATGTCATTGTTGATTAGAAACCAAGTAGTTTTCACCCTATACAAAATATAAAATCTAATGTAGGTTATCGATTTAAGACTAAAAAACATCTCAGGTGCAAGGTAAACAGTTGACGTAGGGTAGTCATTGGCAGTTGATGGGCATTGATGTGCAAGATGTATAGGTTGATGAAGAGGTGAAATTTCTCCAAAACAGAGGTTAGATAATGTCGATTGATAGTGGATTAGGAAAGCAAGTAATAAAGTACACTTATCCACAGAGACACAGGACACGAAGGTCATAAAAATATGAGTGCCCTACACGTGACATGATGACCCCCCAAGCATGACATAGAGGACATGTTATATATATATATATATAGTGGATTACACTTAAAATATGAAGATGAAATATATAAAACATTTACATGATGATGATATAAATACAATCATGCAACTAATTCAGATAATCAAAATAGCATTGAGTGCAAATGCAATCCATCTCTAAACCAAAATACATCAACAAAGAGGCCCTAAATGGCTTGTATAGTCCCAAAAAAAATCATGCTACACAAAATAACTAGTAGTCTAGTACTATATATCATCAAAATCATTGCCTATATAGGGATCCTCATAATCAATATCACCCTCTAACTATTAAAATAAGATAGAAAAAGCTTAGCATGTTAAATTGAGATTTTGTTTGAGTGATGGGTGCATTTTTACTAGGGTCATGAGAGAGGAGATCAAAAATCAATACCACCAAGATCAAGATACATAGAGGGCTTGTTCCTCTTAATTAAACGCTTGTTCCATACCATCATACATGACAAATGCCAACAAAAACATTATAATCCCCCAATCCTAAAATCTTGAAAAACTATTAAGTCTGTTGAGTTTTGAGTGGGATCTAAAATTCTACTTTCTCCATATGAAATACAATGAGGTCGAAACCACTCTCCAATATCCTGAGTCAATGAATCGTAATGTTAAAAATTTAAGTAAAAGGATGAAAATGAAGGATAAGAATTCAACATTACCATTATTAGCATTATCAGGGCCTAGACAAATCCACTTCCCAACACTTGGAATCCCTTCCATTGTTGCTTAATTGTCCTTAGCTACACTCCAAAACTTTTGAGAATCCAAAATTTTGACTAAATTGTGTGAGAATGAGTCAATAAATCAACTTCAAGATGTTGTTTCAATATATACGTGTCCAAATTTTGGGACACTAGTAGGGCTCATGCCTGACACGACTCAAACTCATGTCCTACAAATAATACACAAGTCAAACTCGTGTTGGACACTTGTCACCCATGTGTCGCATCTAACATGTAGGATTTAGGACACGAGGGGTGGGGACATGTCTAGTGACTTAGCTACTCCCAAAAGCAGTACTAACATTGTTTAACTACTCTCCCTTAGAGGATGTGAGGGAAAATGAACCTCTTCAACTAGGAAAAGAATGGCCAAGCAACAAACCAAAAGAGGAGGTAAAGAAATTAAACAGTGAGTTTATTTTTCCTTATTTTTTGTTGTGGTAAAGTATTTAGAACACTAGTTTTATGAAAAGGATGGGAATATGAAAGAACATGAAGAGTGAAGACAAAGGTGCTTCAATAGTGAAATAGGGCATAAATATAAAACAACCATGGGAATACATATTGAATGTTGGATTGCTACTGGTAGAATGAATGTAAAGACTGGTAAAAATTAACCAGAAAAGGTATACTGAACGGGTAAGAAGCATCTGGTGAATTGGACTCTTTATAATTCATGACAACCTCCATATCCCACAAGAATACATACAATTAAAAATCATGTTGTGGTGGAAAAGTAATTACTCACAACAAACAAGTAAGACTTCCCATCCTTAATTAGGAAAAAAATATTAAAGCAAAAATTTCAAAATTTCTACCCTAAAGGTATGAAAGAGAATTAAAACATCTTGGACAAATGCATCGAAAAAGGTTAATAATTACAACACTGAATTCCACAAGAATACCATATAGTTGCAACTTTCTAGAGAATAAAAATACATCATATTAGAATCATCAATAAGTTGCGCAATTCCACTAAAAATGAGTTAGAAACAACAACGTGCATGAATATATTGAAGAAACAAGTTAAGGGTCACTTGATTTACCTTTGGTGAAGAATACAAAATATATGTACATTTAGGCCAAGGTAACAAGACCCAAATGCCATCAATACCATTCTAAAAACCCATAATTTTTGCAAGTAATTAAAGAGAAAATATGTTCCTTGTTAAGATGCAGATAAACAGGTTTACAGTGGCTACAATATTCAATCCAGGAAATCATAAGAACTTTATATTAGAGTTTTTTATTGACAACCTTATATTATATCTAGGACCCATACAATTATAAATCCCTTGGGACAATTCCATATAATGTATAGAGTTGATAGTCACAAAATAGTGTGAGTTCAAGTTCATGAGTTCTTCTGAGTTTACTAGTCAAATCGAATGTGATGTACTTCCCATGGGCATTTTTGAGATTGAGTTAGATAGTCCCTACATGTGGAGAAAATATGTAATGGCCTTAAGGTGTGCCAATCAATATAAATTGTAAGAGGATGACAAACCTTATTTGATTAATGCGTACAAGAGGGAGGAGAAGGTTTCTTTGATTATAATCACGTTAGAGAAGCACCTAATCAATGCCAGTATGAATATTAAATTGATAGAAGTTGAGAAAAATACAAGACATGCATCCAAGAAAGAGACAAGTTCCAGTGAAAATCCACAACACTTGAATGCCAATGAGTAACATCAACTTCAAAGTGGTGAGATTTGATCTAAATCAGATTTGTTGATTTTAGAATGGTGTAAAACTCATGGATAGTTAAGTTAGTCACAACTTATAGTGCATACGAAGCTACAGTGTGCACAATGAAGATTTGCAGAGTCCAAGGAGACAACAAGAATGATTGTCAATGTCCATATGAGGACCAAAAATCAACATAGCCACAATCTAGTAGAAACCACAAGACCCAACTATGCAAATCTAGAATGACTATAACTCTAGGTTGCAAGAAGCATGAACAAGCCTCTAAAATATGATAAGTTTGTACAACTCACATTTGTGGGGATCCACAAGAATACCGACATACCCCCACAACCCACAGATCCAAATTGTTAAAGACATAAGAATGGTAAAACAGAAGAAATGTAGGGTATATTGGGGAAATTGAACCATACACATCAATACAAAGATCAATAGAAATCACTGTTAAGTTAAATAAAGAAAAATGGTCCTTGGACACACACTCCACAGGTTTCCCCACTTTTGGAATCTTGTAACAATCTGTAAATGTAAATATAGTTGAAAACAACTATGGAGATGAATTTTGTTCCTACGCCTATCATTTGTTTTCAATCCCATTGGTAGTCGTTAAATTAAAGCAAGATATAACTAGGAAAGTGAGATATTAACCTATAAGACAAAGTTGCAAGAATTATTTGATGTAATTATGCAATATAATGGATGCATTCTATGGTGAGATTACATAGCAACCTTAGGGTTACTCAGATAAAGTTTGATATATTAATTTGGGAGAGGTTTTATAGAGGTTTTCAAGAGTAGCATATTGTCTGGAAATGGACCTTAAAAATCCTCTTATGCACTCTTAGTTGTAGCGGGTTTTTCTGAACCAGGGCTATTACTATTTTAATGTTTTGTATGAAAATCCATCCAAATTTTCTATTATTAAACAAATAGAATATAGTGGGATTTTTCAATTATATTCCAACAATTCTTACAAAGAGAAAACAACAAACTACTCATATTTTGGCATTATTAGATAAGATAAAAATTCACGACATATTTTATATAAATAAGTCTCACTATTATAATCTAGATGGAGAACATGATGTTCAGAAAGTTCAAGCTTCCCCAGTATTTGGAGATCTAGTGTGGCCTTGTACTAAGATGGTATTTCCATAAGTGACGCAAGGGAAAACTCAGTATCCTTCCTATATTGAGCAACATTCTTTGACATAATATCTGTAAATTTCACAAACTACAAAACCAAAAGAAAAATTACAAATTAAGATGGAAAATTAAATGGAAGTACAGAAGTACAAATTACATCACATGTTTTCTCTCCATTTTTTTTAAAAGCGGGTCAGATAACCTAGAAGTTGTCAAATGGTCAAGTTGGAATATTATCATCAAACTACCACATCATGTCCCAAGGGCCATCTCCACTCCAACTAATAAAATTTATAGTGGATATTCACGGAAACAAAAGAGACATGTTTAATGTTAAACATTGTGAACTTCAAAATTAAACAATGACACTATACTATTTTATCAATACGATTAATTGGCTTCCACTATTGCATTGATTGTATTATGTTCTTGTGTACTTATTCCATCTAAGGTAATAGACTTCTTTGTTGTTAGATATATACAAAGAGGTATACAAGCAATGTTCAAGGTGACATTACTTAGTTTCCCTACATGGGCATATGATCAAAATTCCATATTTCTAGAATATTTACTTTCTAAGGAAAATAAATTCCATTGACATCAACATGCCCAGTTGAATGATGAGTCTCGCATTCAAAATCTAAAGATTGAATTAATTTCTAGCCACAGGACAGAAGTATGCCATTAATTTTTAGGATATACCTATGCTTAAACCTCAAGATAGAGTTGAAAGTGTTTTTACTTTGCTCGAATCGAGGTTTCAATCAAGGCAATGTTCTCTTGTATTTGCTATATTACAGTTGTTTTGGAAGAAATTGAGCGTCGTTGTATTACCTTAGATGGATTTTCCATGGCTAGATCTAGCAACAATGGTGAATTTTTGGATCTAACAGAGGAGGTGCTTAACCCTTTCATAGGCAGTAGTTCATCTCGAAAGAGAGGATTCATGGATATCTGGTAGGTCAAATTCTAGCTCTTGTTGCTTGTGAAACACCAATCGATGGATTCATGAAATATCACCGATCATTCAAAAATGAAATGAGTAAACAAAGCCTTCTCCACGAGAGGCCAGAATTCTCATCAACAAAGCTATACTCGGCCAAAAAAAACAAAACCCTAATCATTATCTAAATCACAGTAATAATTTTCTTTAGCCCCAAAATGAAAACCAATAAAAATACCTGGAATGCTTGTCCACATTTGATTATCAACATAAATTTCACCCAATAGACATATACTGTGAACACAGGTATCCCCTTAAAAGATTGTGAATAGAGGTCTAGCATCTTTTCGGCCTGTGAACATAGGTTGCCAAGGTCTCTCCCAATTCAAGAATCTGTCCTACGGTTTGGGTGCTCGAATTGAATTTTAAAGTGATGAAGCTCTGAGACTGTCTGCACAACTTTTAGGAACAACTCTACCCACTCAAAAGACAAGTGGACACTAAATATATGATATGTCATTTCGAGAACTGTCTGTTCGAACCATTACAAGTACTCTGAAAATTTGAATTTGCAGTAGACCCTCTATCAATATCGCCCTTGAATCATGACCAAATAAAAATGATTAGTTCATATATAATGGTACATATTCCATTGAAGGCCATTATCCAAATCCTTCAAACCAAACTAACATACCAAGAATTGAAGTCAACACAAAAAGTCCAACACATCAAGCGCCAAGCCACAAAAACATTGGGCTAAGAGCCCAATGTCTGGGTCATCTACCAAGCTATGCAAATAAAAGTCCAACAGATCAAGTTCCAAGCCAAGGAACAAGGGAGTTATAATATGTACACTAAATTTCACAAGCCAAGCACCAATGTTCATTAACCGACACTCAAAGTCTATTTGGCTAGCACTTATACAAGGCACCAAGGGAGGAGCCCATCAAGAGGACGTTAACCATATGTTCCCAATTGAACAACATATGTGCCTAATCAAATAGAGTGTACGTTATGACTCCCATGGACCCAACCCACGGACCCTAATACTCCCCACCTGTTTTGGCCTCCACTTGGCCAATTTTTAGTATAAAAAACATCTTATAATATATATATTGATATATAAAAAATAAAACCCCTTTAACCCCTTATTATAAATTCAATATATTGTTTTTTATTTTTTGAATTTTTTATGCCCCAATATGAATGCACATGATATCATATTTCTTTCTTAGTGAAGCCCCTATGGTCTTGGCTTCTTACCATATATTTCATAATACTGCCCTATACCAACCTCCTATGTTGACAAAATAACAGTAATAGTTGCATATGTCATGTCCATTTGCATTGTACCTTGTAGATTCCCCCCCCCCCCCCAACACAAGATCTTGATAATAACATTCCATATTTGGGAGGTATATTAGCCACTACAATATCCATAACCACACTTTTGGCTAGGATTTGGGCCAGAGTCACACATAAATTCTTAATGAGACCTAAGCATCTTAGTTTGCTAGAATCAAAAGAGTAAATGTCTTTATAAGGTCTTGTTATATCTAATCCTCGCTTTTCCATAATGATTTTAAGCATGAGATTGTGAAAAGAAACAATATCAAGCATGGCATTGTGTAAAATATAGTCATGACTGTTCAAACTGACATAGAAAGGTGACACATTACCATCCTGTGACTTCCTTTGATCTTTAGATCGAAATAATAATTCAGGTTGGTCATCAGTTAAGTTAGATGTGTATGATCCCTCCCTTATCTTTAGTGCCTTCATGACTTGAGTTTTATACAGATTCTTGTTAATCAATTATGTTAGAGGAATATAAATTTTGACTTGGCTAATTCATTTTTAATGCTAAAAGATGTTGGAGATTTATCTACTTCTTTAATACTTACATATTATTTTTGAGAAACCTCCTTTTAGGAGTCATCCTTTGTCTAGCTAGTGAAAGGTGTATCACTCTGAATCTTCTTGGGAGGGTTTGTTGCAGTCTTCTTACTTCTAAAATTCTATTTTTTGTGTACCTCCGTAATAGCATTTTCGTATCCCTTTTTATAATCATCAGTTTCTGTAGGGATGAATTCTAGCTGTGATAACATGAACATATCTTGTTCCTCCTTGGTTAAGAAAATATTTTCTATTTCCCCTTCCCCAAAAAGATTATTCTGATTCTCCTTAGGGTCATTTTCTATTTCTATTTCTTCATCTACATAATTTGCCTAGAAGGGGGGTCTAATTTGTTACTGATCTGTTGGAGCTCTTTGCTCTCTTTGTCTAATTTGGAGAGGATTCCTTCTGAAGTTAGGATTTTTGATCTGCGGACCCCCTTGAGGTTCTCTTGGTGGAGCCTTGTTAGTCAAACTCATTATTTCCATCATCCTTTCCATTGTTTTAACTAAGGTGTCTAACTTGGCATCTGATGAAGAAGAAGAAGGTTCCTCTTTTAATGGCCACTCTTCTTTCAGCCTTTAACTTTTCTCTTTTGGCCAACAAATTTGCTTCTACACTAACATCGTTTATTTTCATTTCTTCTAGGGTAGAACGATTTATATCCCTCGTTTGATAAGACATATCTACATCAAAACCATCTGGAAATCAGATTAAAGCTAGCCTTAGTGGAGGTTGTATTGCTATTGGAATAGAACTGTAAAAATTGTTAAATCTAATGCAATAATCTTGAATTGTTTCACCAGGAGCTCTCCTTATACTCTCATATTCAGCCAAGATTTGAAGAGGATTATTTTTAACTTCCCACCTTGTGAGAAAACTTCGATGAAATTGTTGGAGATCTGCAATACTACTTGTTGGTAATCGCCTGAACCATTTTTTAAAACTTTGTGCAAAGAGCCTCATTTTCACATAATCATAGTCAACTTCTTGTAAATTTGAGAAGTCATTCATCCTTTCTATGTGATTTTGTGTTGTGATAGGCCCAATGTTATCAAATTGAGGCATACAGTTATGATAATCCCGTGGCATGGTATGCAGTTGTGCTGGTAAAACAAGAGGGGCATAACGAGATGCCATGACTACTAAATGGGAAGAAGATGAAAATGTAGTTGATGTGGATGTTAGGGGTTGTAAATAAGTTGAAATTATGACTAGATGCTTTGGTATAGAAGGAATCTGGATGGTAGATGAAATATGAACAATGGTGGAAAGAGAAATTACACGAGGGGTCAAGGGTGAAGTGGAAGGTAAAACAATAGAAGGATGAATTCATAGATTTTTCAGCAGTTTTATTTAATTTAGTTACGAAATATTCAAGATTTTCAAATTGTTGTAGAATATCTTTATCAAATTGTGAAATTATAGGTTTTTGTATTGAGATATAAGGTCTCAATTTAGTCTCATCTACAATTGTTTAAGGGACAAAAATTCCTAATTTGGTTCTAAAAAGGGTATGTTAAAACTGTAAGTCAAAATCTAGATCTTCAACAGTTATCGAGATTTCTGGAAAGGAATTAACTCTGTGCAAAGGATTATTGCTAGCTTGACTTTCTGTGAAACTCTTTTTTTTAATCGACTTCTCGGGATTGTTTACAATTTTGGATGGGTTAGGATCTGGATGATATCTGGTGTAAATATTTTGTGGAGCCAGATATTCAAATGGATTATTAACAAAAAGATATAAATACAAATTTTGGGTGCAATTTCAACCTAAATATTTTCTACTACTCTATCACCCATAGGAAATAGTTTTCAAGCTCTGTAATCAATATTTACCAGGGAAATATTTTGTCTTTAAAGATCGTTCCCCAGTATGGTCACCAAAATCTTAGCACTTCGTAATTTCCCTAGGCTGTGGAGAGAAACCCAAAGGTAACCACAAAACCACTTTTAAAGTCGAGATCTAGCCTTTCCAACTTCATAGAAGGATCTCTCTATCTGGTTTAGATCTCTGTTTTAAGATATTAGAGTAGTTATGAAAATTTGAGGTGGTTTTTTTTTTTAATTTTAAATTTTGGTTCAAAGATGCAGGGAAAATCCATTAGGCATGGAGTCATGAAAATTTGGGTAATCAATCACAAAATGTTAGAGCAGTTGTAATAGGGAAGGATAGACAAACTTTTGGATCTTATAGAGAGTTTGTGGAGTGAAAAGGATGAATATAATTTAAGTTCAATTAAATATAGAGCATACTAAGATGACTTCTATATTTAACATCAGAATGAAAACATTAATATTGTTAACAAGCCAGAGCATAGTACACTT
>APFE030324316.1:0-10104 GCA_000404065.3 Pinus taeda | reverse complement strand
ATGATATTTTCCGATTTGAAAATGAAAAAGTAATTCTATCATGATTAAAAAAATTATATTAAAAAAAGCAACCCTTTCTCACCGTCCTCATTTTTTTATCTATCTAACATCTAAAACTTTCTTCTATATATACCTTTTAATAGATAGAGTGAGATACAATCTTTTCAAAAATGGATCTCTGAGGCTGAATTAAAGAGCTCACTACGTGCTTACCAAAGCTTAATATTTGGGCTATATATATGTAGATGCAATAGATAGCGTGACCTCTAATTCCCTGTCCCTCATACTCCCACTAGAGGGTTCTAGTAAGTGAACTGTATGGGTTCCGCGAATGGCTCTATTTCTTTCCATTCTCAATTAGGGCCAAACAAGACTGCAAACTACTATGGCTGAAACTGAGGGCACAGTACAAGACCTGATGAGTTTCAGTTTACTTACTTTTTCAGTATAGCAAATTCAGCACATTCAACATTTCCTTGCAGCAGATGATGATAGTCTTGCCACTGTCGGCATCGCAGCTTGACTACTAAAACCTGGAGGCCTTAGTCATTTTCCAATGGCGTTTGCGGAGAGTTTGGGAAGAGAATGGAAGAGGAAGTCGTAGAAAAGGTGAAAATACCTTTCTTGAAAATTTGTTACAGATGCAATTAATGGACTCTATTTTGTTATTCTTTAATTGTTGAAGAACATGAGGTAAACAAGCACGCTATGGAAAAGCAGAATTTGTTTATATAAATTATCATCTAATAGTAATTTAAGACAGTTCTCGAAGCTTAAGTGTTTTGCCTCCCCTAAGGTTTGATAATTCACTGTTAGGTTTGATAATTCACTATTTTCATTATACCAGGGTTGTTAACTCTATTCAGAACTGTAGTTATACATCTCTATTCTGTCAATAATGAATTTTTATTTCAAACACCGTCAAATTTGTTTTACTCATGCATTCTTCATGTTGGAGAATGTAAAGATAAATGAGAGTGTGAAAGGAGAGAGATTGTTGCTAAGGAATTCGTTGTTGCATCTATGCCACTACCTTTGTCCTACTACAGAGCTGTGAAAGGAGAGAGACTGTTGCTGTGGAATTCATTGCTGCATTTATGCCACTATCTTTGTCCTACTACAAAGCTCTCAATACATAAATATTATTACTAAGCCACTAAGGATGACAAAGAAAATGTTTCCATATTTCAATTAGATGTGTTTAGCAGAGACTGTTGTTTCCATACAGATGCGTTTACGACAGATGCGTTTACGAAAACGTCCACTGCCATTGCCAGTGAAATGTCCTCTACACTTCTTATCCGAATAATAGATGGCTGCTCAAAATCACAGCCAACCAACGACCTACGAGGTTAGCAAAATTCGACCCACAAGTTTTTCTACCTTATATGATATAAAGTTTATCATCATAATTTCTTGAATTTACTTAAGTGTAAATTTAGAAAATATTTTGCATAGCAGTGTCATTGCCATCCATCACAAATTTTAATGTTTCTAAAATAAAATAAGAAACACTTGTAATACACCTATAATAGCTAGAAATATTGTTACTTATATACATTCAACCATAAAGTATTTTGAAAAATTCTATAACAATTGAATTGTGTAAGCTTATCTATCAGATTTGTTATTTCAATAAAAAAAAAATTAAAACAAAACACCCACCAACAAAAACTTCCAAAAAGATTTCACCAAAAACAACTAGATTGAAAGAGCGGCACCACCGATACGAAGATTGCTGCCACCGTGCACAACCATTTCAAGATTTCCAGCTGCTAACAGAAACAAAATGAAAAATTACTTTGAAGTTTAAAAATGTTGGTGATAACTTGAATTGATTGAGATGAGTAAACAGTAAAATGTTGAAAAATATTTTTATAAAAATATTCACATTTCTGATTGAGATCTTTCTTTGCCTTTAAAATCTTTGATGGAAGAGTATCTGGGTTACCATGAAGAAAAGAAAATCAAGATTTCAGTGGCTTGGCTTTGCTTACCCTCTGGTTTGTGTCGGAGTATGTGTAGAATATGCAGATGTAAATAGCTGTAAGAACAAATCATGCTAGGTTAATGACCGTCATGGGAATGCTGTTCGGATTGATGATGGCCAGACCATAGAGCATCCAGAGCAGGCAGCTGGGCATATTTAAAACGAGCGGGACGTATGATAATTGTCCCATGGATCTATCTTTGCACGCCTCCATTAATGCGCACCTGCAACAGCAATATTCAAGCATACTGTCAAACAAAACGTCCAGAATTTGAATGAATCCCAAGTAAAAAAAATTGGGCGGCGGAACCTTACGCTGGAGCGAAGAAGAGCTACGGTAGAGGGTTACTTCTAGACTCCAGCAAAAAATTAGAAGAGCTTTTCCCTAAGGTAATGGAGCAGAGGAGGAGAGATCTGTATTTTAAAAGAGGCACGGGCTAAGCGAGTTCAGGTGCATGCATGTTGCCACGAAGCGATGGGCTGTTACTTTGCCACCACGAAGCATATGTCACAATAAAACGTGTTGAAGTCTTGTAATATCAGAAAACATTGGTTAAATGGATTAAAAACATAATGTGAAAACTGTGTTAAGAAAACCACCATTTTAAAAAATTTGCATAAAAAAACTGGTTAAAAACTCATTTACGAACTTTGCATAAAAAAACTTGTTAAAAACTCTTTACGAACTTTGGATAAGAAAAGCGTTGCAGGTGTATTTTTCCCTCGATATGCGTGAAATTTCCAATAAGAGGTAAAAAAGAAAACTTTGGATAAATTGTGTAGCACGCTAAATTGATGTTCGAAAACTTTGGATAAAATTTAGGAAACATAAAAAAATTTGGTTATTAATTGGTTGTCAGCGATCGATCGATCGCTAATAGTCCCAGGCAGGGACTAATAAAAATGGTTAATCATCTTTTGGATATTAGTATACATCTGAGATTAGCAACTTTGCAGGTTGGTTTTCAATCGCATTGTTCGAGGTCATCAATAGAAGTATTTACAGTGGAGAGGAGCGAACTAAAGAACCATAGCAGTGATATTCGTTGCAGCATTAGTATAGGTGTGTTTCTTGTATTTTATTTTATATTCATATTCATGATTTATTTTTTGGTGGTATGATTTATTTTTTTAATTTATTTCATATTGATATTGATATTGATATTAATATTCATCATTTTTTTTTATTTTTGTTGCATAAATTAAACTAGAATTTCCAATTTTATTTTCCTTTGTGATTCCTATATCCACCATAACCCATGACGCACACCGTCATCTTCGTTGCTATATAATATGAGAACAAGACCAATTTCATATAATCAGATTTAATTTATTTTTCTATGTTTTGAAATAACAATGCCATCGTTTATTGACCATCATTAACAATGCCATCGTCCAGGTGCACGCAGTGAAGCCATCATTGTGATTACCACTACAACATGAACATGGCGGCTGGATCATTCGGGGATGTCACCGTGCAATTTCTTTCTTTTGAAGGACGTGTTTTTAATTCGACATTAATTATATATATAAATTTTAGCATTAACATATTCTAATCATTTCTATATCATTATACATTTTAAGTTTTATTTTTTAACCTTCAAATAATTCGTTATTTAAAATTTTTATATAAATTATTTTCTTCCATTTTATACCTTTCATTTTTCATTTTCTTTCTTAAATATTTGATTTTTCTTATTTTAAATATTTAATTTATTTAATTAATGTTACATTAAATTATTTTATTAACACAGTTAAATTAATACAATAATAAAATAGTTATATTGGAATTATTTATATAGCAAACTAAATTAATACCATATAATTAAAGTTACTGTTTTATATTTTATTATATTTGATTTATATTTATATAGTTATTACTAAATAATTTTTTTAGTTAATTATTATATTTGAATGGTGTAGTTATATTTGTGTTTGTATAAATATTTATTGATTTGAAATTATATAATAACGAAAGGAATATTTCTGTGAATTAATTTTATTTATTGATAACTCATTGTTTATAATGTGAAAGAATATATTTGTATTATTTTGTAATTATTTATCTTTTGGAAATTGGATAATATAAAATAATTTATTTATGAGTAGAATTGCTTTATTTTTCTAAGATATGTGAAATGGATGTGTCTATTTATATATAAATGTCGAAAGAGTCTTTAAAAACATAGGAAAGGAGGGAGGGAAAGAAGGGGAGGGATGGGGGAAGGAGAGGGACAAGGGGAGGAAAGGAGAGAGAGAGTTGGGTGGGAAAGGAGAGGTAGGAAAGAGAGAGAGGGTGGAAGGAGAGGGTGAGAGAGAGAGGGGGGGGAGAGGAGAGAGATGGGGGGGGAAGAAGTAGGAGAGGGGGAGAAGGGAGTGGGACAGGAAAAGAACGAGAGAGGGGGAGGGAGAGAGAGAGAGGGCGTGGGAGAGGAGAGAGCAGGAGAGGGAGGAGGGAAGGAGAGGCGGAGGTACGGGAAGCGGTAGAGAGAGAGGTAGGGGAAGGGGCAAGGAGGAGAGGTAGAGGGAGACAAAGAGAGCGAGAGAGGGATAGAGAGATAAATAGGGGGGAGAGAGAGATGGGGAGGGGGAGAGAGAGAGAGAGAGGAATAGAGGGAGCGAGAGAGAGAGAGAAAGAGTTGGAGGGAGAAGGAGAGAACAGAGAGTGGGAGAGAGAGAGAGGTGGGGAGAGAGGGAGAGAGAGAGGGGCGAAGGGAGGGTGAAGAAAGAGAGAGGAAGCGGGGATGATGGGAGAGGGGGAGAGGGGGTGAGGGGGAGGGAGAGAGAGAGAGGGAGAGAGAGAGAGAGACTAGGGGGGAGGAAGTGGGAGGGAGAGAGACAGAAAGGGGGGAGAGACAGAGCCATGGGGAGAGAGGAGGAGAGAGACGGGTAGAGGAAGAGGGATATGGGGAGACAAGGAGGGAGATTGGGAGAGAGAGGGGGGGAGAGAGTGGGAGAGGGAGATGGGGAGAAAGAGCGGGAGAGGGAGAGAGCAAGAGAGGGGTATGGGGAGAGGGTGAGAGAGGGGGGAATGGAGAGAGAGAAAGAGAGTGGGAGAGGGGGAGGGTGACAAAGAGAGAGAGATAGAAGGATAAAGGAGGGAGGGAGGAGAGGAAGAGAGAGGGATAAAGGCGGAGAGAGAGATAGGGAGAGGGGGAAGGGGAGAGAAAAGGAGGGAAAGAGAGAGAGATAGAGAGAGGGAGAGGGGTAGTTGGAGGGAGATTGAGAGAGAGAGAGACATAGAGAGAGAGAGAGAGAGAGAGATGGGTGGAGGAAGGCAGAGGGAGAGAGAGGAGAGGGGGAGAGAGATGGAGTGAACGAGAGGGAGAGAGGTCGAGAGGGAAAGAGAAAGGATGGAGTGGGTAGAAGGGACAAGAGAGAAGGGGGTGGGGTTCGAGTAGAGGGAGAGAGAGAGATAAGATAGTGGAGAGGGGGAGGGGTAGTGGGAGGAAATGAGAGAGAGCTATAAATGGGGTGGGGAGAGAGAGAGAGAGAGAGAGACTGGGATGGAGAAAAGGGCAGAGAGAGGAAAATGGGGGGAGAGAGGGAGAGTGAAAGAGGGAGGGGAAGGAGAGGGGAGGGACAAAGAGAGGGAGAGAGAGAGAGAATGGGGGATGGAGAGAAATGGGGAGACATCATAGAGAAGGAGAGGAGGTGAGAAGGAGAACGGGAGAGAGAGTGGGGGGGCGTGTGCGAGGGGGGTAGAGGGAGAGAGGGAGAAAGGGGAGGATGGAGAGAGAGCAGTAGAAGGGGATTGGGAGAGGGAGAGGGAAAGGGGGAGAGGGAGAGGTGGAGAAAGAGTGAGAGATGGGTGGGCTAAGGGGAGAGAGCAAGAGAGAGGGGGAGAAGGGAGAGGCGAAGGGAGAGACGTAAGGAGATGGAGAAGGGGAAGAGGGTTTGAGGTAGAGTGAGGGAGATGGGGAGGGAGATAGGAGATAGATGGAGATTGAGAGAGAGAGTGAGCAAGGGAGGGTAGGGAGAGAGAGGAGGACAAAGGGAGAGGGGGAGAAAAGGGTAGGGGCAGAGATAGAGACAGAGGGAGACAAGGAGAGATTGTGGGAGAGGGTGACAGGCAGAGGAGGGGTAGGAGTGAGAGGGGGGGAGAGTGGGAGACGGGGAGGTGGAGGAGGAGTGGGAGAGAGGGGGAAGGGGAAAGGGAAAGAGAGAGAGGGAGGGAAAGAGAGATTGTATTTGTATAAATTCTTTATTTTGTGCATTTTATATAGTGCATGCATGACATAGTAACTTAATAAAATAAAATTCTAAGGAAAATAGCCCTCATATTATATATTTCATATTTTAAGGATAATTTCATTAAATCTCTTGTGATGAACCTTTCAGTGTAATATCCATGATAATTTATGAATCAGACTGTTATAAGAGCAGGTGACTTTGGGTATTTTGTGGGAAGTTGCAAGGGATCCAAATTGGTTTAAGAAGAAAAACATAAAGCATGGTAATTCATTCTATTAATAACTCCAAATATGTGGCAGAGGAGAGTTTCTCAAGGCTATAAGAGAAGGTCGTAGATATCATCCATAACATGAAGCTCCTTATGGAAACTCTAGTGAAGAAGTTAAGAATAAGAGAAGATGGAGGTTACAACTTAGAGGTTAGTTTAGAGGGGAAGTCAAGTAACATGGATGAACCAAAGAGGAAATCTAATAAAGAACATGAAAAGGAACAACCCAGTTCAAGTGTCATGAACCATTAACAATTCTTGTTCAAGAGGGAATAAAGTGTCTACATCAAGCCATATTAAGGTGAGATTAATGCTTTGAATTTAAATCACTAATTATATCTGTTAGACATTTATTTTAGAGTTCACCACATAAATGTAAGACCTAAAATTTGATTTTACCATTTGATATTATAGGGACGTTCCTTAACTTGGTGGGAAATCCATACGAAAACCTTAAGACTAGAGTGATACCCTCTAGTGATTAAGTGGGAAGATTTCAATACTCTCATAAAGTAGTTTTATCGTATTGGATATGTACAACACCTAAACCTAAAGAACCAGAAGAAATATTCCAAGAAGAATAATCTCATGGCCATAGATTCAAGTAATTAGTGTAAAGAAGCTCATATGTGGATGAGGAAGAGAAAGAAATGACCATTCTCTTCCATATAAAGACATGAACAAGGAAATCTAAAACTGATGTTCTATTCAACTCGAGATCATAGTAAAATTTCATAGCAATAAATTTGGTATTGAAACTGGGACTAGAGACTCATGACCATCCTAGCCCATAACGATTAAGATGTGTCAACAAGGAGGCAAGGATAAAGGTAAAAAAATAGTGCAAAATCAAATTTTCTATTAGTGTTGATTTTCTTGTTGAAGTAGAATTAGATGTAGTTCCACTTGATGTATGTGGAGTGGTATTTGGAATTCCCTATATGTACATGTGTGATGCAATATTCATGCAAAAAGACAACTAGTATCATCTCATCAAGGATGGAAATTCCTTCACCATCAACACATATAATGGAAAATCCAATTCTTTTTGTTTGTAAGTGCCAACCAAGCCAAGAAAATGATTAGTTCTAGAAAGAAGTATTTTTTACTATTTTTTAGATCAAGCCAATTAGTAGAAGAGTCGGTGAGAGAAAAATCATCTTTCAAGGGGTGTTCTAAGGAACAAAACCAAAAAATGGAAGAATTGATATAAAAATATAAGGGCGTGTTTTAAGAGACTAAAGGGTTATCATCCAAGAGGGAAGTTTGTTGATTTTATTGTAGCTTCAATAAGTATTCAAGTCAGCCCAAAAGGAAGAAATTAAATTTTGACTTTCGACCTCAAAAAGTAGAAGTAATCTCCATATTGTTCAAGTCGTCCAACCCCAACGGAAACAACTATTTGAGCTCATTAATTCACTATATAAAAGCACTCAAATTCATCCTCAAAGAACACAATTCAGATCACACACATAACATCTTATATTCATCTATGCAAAGGAGACATAAGAAAACAAGGTCAAAGTTGACTAAGATGATATAGCATTTGACCAAGATTTTATTCTCTCTTTGCTTGACCTCACACATGTGGAAGAGGCCAAAATTTTATGTGAATACTTGTGTGGAAGGAAATTGAATTTCTATGGAGGAATAGGAGGTTGAAATTCAACCTAGTCAACCAGATTGATCGAAATATTTTGGGAAGCAATTTGGTTGTTTAAAGGGTAGTTTGACTAGGTTTGACTAAGGTTTGATTACTAGTCAATTGACTGTATTTTGACTAGAAATATCAAATTGTATCTCTTGTTGAACTGCATAATTTATTTAAGGAAAAGTTGTTGGGTTGTTTTCCCTAGTTACAGTTTTCTCATGGTAAAATTCGTCCCTTATGTTTAGATGACTCATTCATGATCCTACTGTAATTATTATTTTATTGTTGAGATTCCCTATGTATAATTGATAAATGATGAATGTGATATAATATGAGTTGGTTAATGAATAATTACAAAGTAATTATCGTTGTAGGAAATCATAAAAATTCAACATGGTATCAAAGGAAATTTAAAGAGAATCCATTAAAAGTGTAGCCCTAGACAAGTCATGGATGGCTTTCGATGAACTTTTTATGAATCATTGTATAGAGAGCAAGGACCAGGATTATTATTTGAGACACAAACTCAGCCTTATCTGAGTCAAATTTGAACTTGTGTTTGGGCCTTAGTAGCCCTCTGGAGGCTGCATCGAGAGGCATCAAGCCTTGGTTTCAATTTAGAGACTATACACGGATTGAACTTTTAAACAGAATTAATGTTTTTCTTAGAAAATACGAGCTTGAATTTTCCCATGTTTAGGGTAGACCTAAGTCCACTTTTGGAGGTCGTCTTGAAGGTTATTTTGAGCTTATATAGGACAAATATGATGTTTACCTTAACGATTCTCTTGTGAAATATTGGACAATATTTTGAATTCATTTGATATATACTTTAAATTTGATTTGTAAGGTCACTATACCAATTTTTTGTATCATATATTTCATATTGGTATTTCTATTAATGACATCATCACAATTTTGAATATGGAACTTCCATAAGGCATAAAGGCAAGCTACATCTTGTTAAGTAGGATGGACCAAGTATGTTCCATACACTTATGAGGTGTGATACCTTGAATTAAAATTATTGTATGGACATGTGTATATATACTTCCTTTGATTGCATCATACTATACGATATGTGTTCGGAAGCAGTGTTATATACCTTGTAGTATTGTGGGAATATCTTCTACGACTGAGGCGCCATTGCTTGATGTTACAAATTGAATCAAAGGAGAAAAGGTTCTTCACCTATAAAGAAATAAATTCCAATTAGCACATGACAAAATTTGTATTTGGAAGTCGTGGGTTATTTTTTTTTCACAACAGCCCCTATAATTTTCAAACCTTTTATGGGGACCCTCCATGTAAATCTTGGTCAAACGAATTCTTTAATGCTTTAATTTTGTTAATTTTGTGATATTTTAACTTTTCTTATATTTTCATTTTAATTGCTCGATTGCATGTGTTGTGTTGCAATTTTCCAACGGTTCAAATTTTGCCGCATTATGACTTACAATTTGGAAAATATCCTGAGTCAAAGTTTGATTGAATTTCGTTACCTTGACGTAAAATTTGTAAATTTGTATGTTATTATGTTTTTACAATTTATATCAATATGTAATATTTTTTATTAAATTTATTTAACTTTAATTGGTTAAGTTAATTAAAATTAATTTTTTATAAATATAATTTTAACTATTTAAGAACAACGATATAGAGTATTCTCCCCCAGTTTCCCTAGAGGGATTGCAATTTTATTTTTTTTAAACCCACCTAGGGGTTCACTAGACTTTAGGATGACGTGGCGGGAGCACAAAGAATATTCAACACAAATTATAATTAAAGTGGCGGGGGGGGGCGGGATGGGGGGCGTGGTTATATTTTTTAAAATTTTATGGGTAGATCAAAAATACCTTAGAGTGGTGGAGGGCTGGTACTCCACTTATGGGCCTCCACCCACTCCATCCTTTATTATTTCACATGTACATGCATCCCCTCATTTACTTTAACTTTGAAACCATCAAAACATTAAACCATCCTCTTTTGAATTTTTATATT